>JAFBJZ010000658.1:0-284665 GCA_016785225.1 Psettodes erumei
GCACTTTTTATTTTTTGACATTTTTTGACATTGTTCGACATAGTATAGTATGTCGTTTTTTGGGTTTTTGTGACATACTACACTATGATGTTTTTTGACCTTTTCTGCATTTTTAACACCTTTCATGCAATGGAGGGTTTATGAAACAGTGTTCTGAGATGTTTTGGGGCGTTTTCAGCACTTTTTATTTTGTGACATTTTTTGACATTTTTCGACATAGTATAGTATGTCGTTTTTTTGCGTTTTTGTTACATACAAAAGTATGACCTTTTTTTCTTTTTTTTAACCTTTTCTGCATTTTTAACACCTTTTATGTTATAGAGGGTTATGAAACACTGTTCTGTGATGTTTTGGGGCATTTTTAGCACTTTTAATTTTGTGACTTTTTTCACATTTTTCGACATAGTATAGTGTGTCGTTTTTTTGTCCCTTTGTGATATTCTAAAGTATGACATTTTTAAAACACTTTTTTGTTGATGTTTTTGCCTTTTTGAGCCAAAAAAATGACACTTTTTAAATTTTTCAATCTTGTATATTATTGCATTTTTTGCATTTTTACAACATGCTATAATATGACCTTTTTTACTGATTCAGATCCTTTTCGCAATTTATCTTTCATAAATCATTAGTTATCACAAGTTACAATAAGAGCCACATCTGTTTGTTTTTTTAAATTGGAAATTCCTGCCTTACATTTCATGCAATCCTGATAAGAAACACACATAACCTAAAACAAAGAACAACCCACACAAAACATTTTTGGTGGTGGTGATGATTTGCGAAAAGATCCCCATCTGCCTTCAAAGTTCTTCGAAAATTACTTTGGTTACTACTCATCCATTTAATGGCTGAGGCTGGAGTCTCTCCATTCATGTTTGTTAGGGTAGTCCTCTAACACCTTGATTTCTCACACCCATGGATGGGAGTTTGACTGATTTACAGGTTTGTGGTTTATGGTGTTCTGTTTATCTGAAGTCATTAATACATTTATCTTTGACATTGTTTTGTTTTGGGAGGGCTGATGGAAACAAGACTGCTGCTCACTTGAAGCAGGATTAATTTATTTAAACTCTGACCACCCCTCACATGACATTAAGTGTGTATTCTAGCAAGTTTCACATTTCTCTATTGCAATGCATGTGCTCATCACAAGGACAAATATACAGCCAAGTTTCACCATTGCACTTGAGCTCTTAATGGCTACATTGCTTATTTTGCCCTGCTGCTGACAAGAACATGAATTGTCAGGGGTTCATGCAGGAATCCACTTCAGCAAGGCCTAGTTGGGGCTCAGGGCAAATCTGCTCTGTCTGCTTCCACTGTACTCCACCGAAGAATCCATATCTGTGGAATTATAATTTAGGGTAAATATTATCAAGTGCAATTGGAGAGGGTGTTGTGTATTTATGCTGGGGCCAAGAAGAGAGGTGCTGTGAAACTTACACCAACTTGGGCCCTGACCACAGGACAGTTTAGCTGGTGGCAGAGGAACCACTCCCATTATGGGTAACAACAGGCATCAGGGAATACCCAGGTGAAAGGTCAAGGTGGAAAGTGATGTTATTTCCACAAGACCGTGTATCGTGGACTACAGCTAAGACAACCCTGAAGAGGGAACAAGCCCATGTTTATAACAAACATTCAAGCTGTGGCTCACTTTCACTGAGCACACCCCTGTTCCTCAAGGTCTTGGCATTGTGAATTTCAGCTTTTTCTTCTTGTCTCTTATAAACCTGGTGGAGAAAAACAATCCATAATCCAAGTTCTCTAATCTTGTACAGGATAACTGTAAGCACCTCCATATACTCAGGAAGGTGTCCCCGGCTTGTTACAACACTGGCACCAGTAGTAATCATGCTAATCCTTTTGTATCCATGGTAAACAAAATCTCTTGCAGTCATTATCTTTTCACAGCCAAAGGCTGTCGGATAAGAGAATGTAAGAGAATGAATGAAGGGAGATGCCAGAAAGCAAGAGAGAGGGAAAGAAAAAGACCAATGTGAGAGAAAACAAATGGGATGGAAAGACAAGGGGACAAAGGGGAGGGAGAAAACAGTATTTAACTGTATTATATAACACTCTGCTCTGTGCCAGACAGCAACTGTTGTCTCACTTCGAAATGATAGTTTTCTGTTGAAAAAAAGCTCCAGGCATTTCTCAGGCTTTATGCAAACTGATGCATGGATGTGCAACAAGGTCCAAACCCCTCCAAGAATGACATACCTACACTGAACAAAAATGTCAAGAGATCTTACATAATAACAATTAAGTGACATTTATGACTACAACCTAGAAGTATAAAGATGGCAAGCAGTCCGATCTTTTTAAAAAAACAGCCATCTATCACTGGGTAGAAGAGAAAGAGAGAGAGTCAGGGGTTTCAGGGACAACACACATAATGAAGTGAAGCGGCAAAGAGGGAACCTGGGTGGCAATCTCACAAATCTGCTAAGTGACAATTGGACATGTTTGCCAAAGGCCAAAAATGAAAGGTAGCTCTAAGAAACACACTTCTCCCCACTGGCACCAGAGGTATAGCACTAAATTGACATGGAAATACCCACCAGGAAATTAAGGACAGCTGATGATCTGCCGAAGAATGCAGAGTGAGTGTCCCAGCCTACCAGCTCAAGAGTCACTGATTGGTGACAGGTTGGCGGGCACTGGGCAAGGATAATAAGTGTTGTGACTGGGCACACGTAGACCATTGTGTAACTAGAAATGTAAGTTAAAGTTTATTTGAGATTTCACTCATTAAAAAATATAACTGACATAACTGACTGATTGAAGTCTGTCTCCCAGGATTGAGACAGTTCCAGGCGGTTTCCCTTGAAACAAAATGCACCCATAAGCAATTTTGGCTTGTATCCAGTGGCTTCATGTTTATGCTGCACCTTTTTCCCCAAAACAAATGTCTGTCAGGACAGTGGGAGCCTCATGTGATATAAATGTAACTCACTGCCTGACACGTAACCTTATCTCACCTTTGCTTCTTCTTATTATTTGGGAAATGTTAGACATATTTCTGGGCCTCTCAAAAACCTTCTCATCTTACCATAACAGTCTGATTCAATATGCAATATTATTGTTACAGAACCCAAAGGCCTGAGCTGTCTGCCCATAGCAGACAGTTTGGTATTGAAATTCAAGCTGTAGTAATGAATCGGGTAAATTTAAAGATTCTCTGCCTAAGGTGAGTATTGCAGCCGCCTCCACTTGGAACTGGCAGGAAAGCCATTTTCAACTGAGGAAAGTCCATAATTTTTGCAGGTAACAATCTTGTTTCACATGCATTTTACAGTAAAGGTATATAGGAGAGGCAAGTTCAGAAGGAGGCAACCGAAGGCCACAATCAGAGCTGATGATGTCTTTGACTGCAGCATTTTTTATATTTTAAATGTACATGAACTTTAGATGCAAGGAAATCTTCAATACATGTTCTTGACAATACTATGTCTATTTTTGGCCCTCCATTGGCATACGCATCTAAAAACAGGGCTCCTTGGAAACCTGTCCAGGCACACAGCAAAAAAGGAAAAAAAAAAATTAAATCACTCTAAAAACTTGAAACGCTCTGCCTCTCATAATCCCATGTGGTATGTTCCCACTTAACGAGTAATTGTATTTTCTCTTCACGTATTTAATAGAACAACATGGCAGCAGTGCTCTTAATTTCTTCCTTGTGCTTGGAGGACAACCCAAGTGTTGAGTGCAAGGAGAAGTGCACACAATTAGCTAATATAATTCACAGATGTGCTCACTGGGGTGTTTTTGGTTGTTTTTTTTTCTCTTGCTCTCCCTCAGCATTACACAGCAGGCTGGGCAACCTGAGAGTCTGGACATGGGTCTCTGCTCTCACCCCAACGTGACCTACTGGCACATACATTTCAGATGACGTAGTAATTAAAATACACTAATTTGATAATAATGCAATAACAGCAGCACCCTGGAGGGCTAATTTAAAGAAAACATTTTCCCAGACCGCCGGTAAAGCATATGTAATGCCCCATAGAAAATACAGTAGCCTGTTGGTGTGCTTTCTGAGGCCTTGGGGTATTTCAGAGTGCAGATTTCATACCGCAATCATTAAAATCTTAGCTCCCTTTTGGCTGAGAGCGCCTGACTGGCGACAGCGCCTGTGAATGATACTGGATCCCTGAGGTGTAAAGTTGATGAATAACTGAGGTCACTTTGCAAAGGGGCAAGTCTGAAGCTCGTCGAGGCACAGTGACGATACAAGGCTGAACCCCCTGTTGTTTTAACTGAGTTCATGGGGCATCGCTGAAAGGTAAAGAGATACACAAGAGCAGCAGTGAACAGTGAAACACTGAAATTATCCAACATACTGCATAACTGCAAACCAAAACGGAGGTCTGTGCATCAATATCCTCCCTCATGCTCAGCTGATCACAACTATCCATCAACCATGAATATCATTAAGTGTGAGCCACGATGCACCGTCATTTTGGCCCTAATTCCTCCTCATCAAGAGACAAAGGCAAAACAAAAAACAGTGCACAGGGAAAAGAATTTGGCCCCTTTGTGTCCTTCCCTTTGTACCACTGGTGGCTTTGAAGCCCAAAGGAGTGGAAGTGAAAGTGATTGAGTTTGCCCAGTGAGGCTTGTTCTGCAGGACAAAGTTGCTCAAATCGTGCCTCATCACCCATTAGTGTGTGTTTATTAACAACATGTACAGTACATTCACATTTGGGTTTGCTAATGAGCAGTGAGGACAACTGGGCTAGAAAGACCAGAGCATCAGCTTCACATTAGCTCTAGTGGAATCTGCTCATAGACATCTAAGATTTTCAGCTGGTTACCTTTAAATGAAATACATGACTGCAACTAGGACGCTATCTGCTCAGTCAAGGTTTATTGATTAGATTCGTAGCTTAATGATGATCACAATGAGATGTATCCTCAAGTAAAACTGTATGGTGTTTGAGGGAAATGGTAAAACCTCTAGTGCACTTATGGATATCATTTATATTGTGCAGACTCCCAGAGGGTGGTCGTTGGCATGGTTTACTTTCACAGGCGCATGCTTCCATTTGTCATTGTTATGCTAAACACTGCTTTGGTATATAGGAAATTGAATTAAGGAGCCGTCCAGCGGCAGTCTTGTCCTTATCATTTCCATCAGCCTGATCAGAAACACATTGAGCTCCCTCCAACAGAGGGTCAGAAAGTCACGTAACCTTAGGCAGGCAGCCATTTCCTGAGCACTCCATCATGGACAGCCCTCTGTTGGCTTTTGGGAGTGATGTAACACATAAATATGGAGTTTCCTTGTGACCTACAGTAGTCATACTGCTTAGAATGAACGGAGTCACACCATCTTTACAACGGTACAAACATGGTGGGAATTCTAAGAAACAAAACTTAATTTGGATCTACCTAGTTTGGAAAATACACTTCTTTAGTTCCAAATGAAACTGTCATATGATGGCTATAAGTCAACACTGGTGCTGTTAGATTTTTTGAAATGTCACTGTTATGGCTGCCAAAAATGAACAATGGAAAGAAAATGTCAGAAAAAAACTCGGTAAGTAAAATTAAAATGATCTGCATGGGCAGCTACCATTATAGTTAAGTGCGAAAACGTTTGTAATTTGGGTGATACCATTTAAGGCAATGGCAACATAACAGAAGACATAGCAATGACAATGAACCAAATTGAATATATGTCTCAGGAAGAATGAATTTAAGTGCATTATATTCACACATTTGTCTCCCTGTTACTAAAACCCCTGCTGAGCAAAAAATTCTTAATATCATACTCCAAGGTGACGAGAAGATTTGGATTAATTTATGGTTTGCTGAGGAAACAATCCAGTGTGTCTACAATGGCAGATGGCAAAATTTACAACACAAAGAAAAATACAGTTTTACCACCATAGCAAATTGACAAATAATTAGAAAAATGAAGGTCGTACACAGTGATTGGTCAGGAACAGCAGGAATTATGTATTAGTACCTCATTTTACACAAAATACAAGCATACACACTAACTAATTAAGGCTTATATCCATTCCCATTATCCATTACCAAATAGCCATTCACAGGCTTTTTGTAGATATGCTGATTGTTAATGAAGTGTCGAAGAGCATTTTAAAAAACTGGACTAAAAATGAAATGTGTTTTGCTCTTTTAAGACAGCAAATCTCAAAGTTGAAGAAAAGTGCAATGTTTACATAAGACAGTGATTTATGCCAGTTATTCCACATTTTGTACCTGAGTAGAATTCTGATTTCTTTTTTTCCTTCCTCTTTGGAACAAATTCACATTACAAGTGCATACAGTGCAAACATTTCAACATGTGCAGAATCTCTGTACATGTTGATGCTTAAGACAATAGAAAATAATACCAAAAAAAGGCAATGGAATAAAAATCAACAATAACAAAAACTTTCAATCTTCATATAGGTAACCGTAAATAGGAACTATTTCTCTACTATACCATACTATACTATACTTACTCTGTTAACTGTGAGCCTTAATAATGATACTCATCTCCTCTCATTTCCAAAAGGCACATCTCCTCTGCATAAATGTGTGTAAAATACAGAATATGACATCACTGTAATACTGTCAGTTGGTTGTGATTGTAAACTTCCTCATGATATCAATTAAAGAAGGCAAAAAAAAAAAAATCAACCCCTTTATCTCATCTTCACTGCCTGTGACTACGCTCCTGCTTGATGGCGACACTGAACTTCCATGCCTCGACGTAATGGGACAGGCAGATCTCATCTGGGAAGAGCTCTTCCACATCAGGGGGAATGTCCACATCTTTGCGCTCCATGTAAGACACCAGTGTGTCTTTCAAGCTTTAAGAAACAAAGCGATCACTTTAAAATCAAGCAATCTGACCGCTCACAGAAATCATGATACATACATGCAGACACTTAATTTTTAAATTCTGTGTTTTACGAAAAAAAAAAAACAATATTGCCCCAATATTATTGGACCTGTTGATTAACACAGTATCAAAGCTGACAACTAGAGGTAAATTTGAAAGAATATCAACAGAAAATATTTATATTCTTTGAGTCATGATTCTTTGATGAGTTGGCAGCCTACCTAAAAGCGGACTGTTTGATGGCTGAATGGTTTCATAGGACAGAAATTTTCCTCATCAACCTAACCTTCTGTCTGTGGTCTCACCTAAACAACCAACTAACTCTCTTATTCAGAGAGCCAGTACTCACCAAACTAAACTTCAGATTTGCTTGCATACAACTTTAAAGCAGGAATGGCAATGATTTTGTTTTCTCAAAAATACACGTCTGGAGTCATTTCTACCCTCCAAACATAAACAACAAAACAGAATCAACTTACTGCTTTCATTTACCGCATTCAAGTATCTAGCTGACTTAGGAGGGGAAAAAATCCTTTTCCTTTCTTTAATCACATTTTCCAACTAACTTTTCAGAACTTACAATAATTTTTATATGAAATTGAAGATTTTGTAGACCTGTGCAAGGGTTGTTGAACTACAAATAAATTATTGAATGGAAACTTGTTTTACCCCCAATCCGGTCTGTAGGTATCGGGTGCAGTGGGCTGTTTAAGGACCAGCAGTAGGAACTCATGCATCTCCAGGAGGAAAGTGTCAGCACTGCTCTTAGAGAAGAAGCCTGTCAGAAGCCTGTGCTCGTCCTCACCAAGAGCCTGTTTGTACTTCTCTGAGACCCCCACGAATGGATCCTGAGGAACACAGTGAACACACATGAATACATGTAAGTCATCTATAATGGAAAAATGTAATAATTGAGTCAAAGATTTCTACTACTTCTACTATAAATAATAGTAATCCCATTTCCACATCTGTATCTGTCTAATGGCAGCCGTGTGTGATGCCTTACCCTCTTGAGCCGCAGCATATTTTCTGATTTAAGTGAGGCCAGCAGTTGCCAGAGTGCTACACAATTCTTTAGACAGAACATGCTCAGGGCCTGTAGGCAAAACAGGGGAGAGCATAAAGTCAGACATCAATTAAGACCTTGTTCACCTAAATTCAACAATCACAGAGAACAAAACGCAACAAAGCAAGCAAAGCAGAAAAAGTTGCTTATAGGCACGTTTGGCAAATTGTTTGTAAGACAAAGTAGCAAAACTGTCCAGACTGGTTATTCTGTGCAAGAGAGAGAAATAACAAGTGCCTCAGATAGGCTGACCTTGAGGATATGCGGAGCCATCTGGTTTCCCATCTGCAGAACCTCCTCCAAGTAGCAGGACAGCTGCATGTGAGGCTCTCCCCCAGTCATGGCAAGGAAACCAAGGGCCACTTCCAGTGTAGACAAGGCTTCATACACCTCACTGTAGGAGTGCAGCTCACCAGCCACAGCAAAGAGGGTGAGAGTCTGAAGAGGCTCCTGTACCCAGACACAGGGGTCCTAAATACTCATGAGGAAATTATCTACTGCGACATGTTATGGAACTTGGCAGTTCCACTTCACTACCTACTGTATATCATCTGTATAACTTACTTGCTGTACTTTTGTTTTAACATCCTTCAGGATAATCTCATAGTTGCGGTCATGTCTGTTCACTAGCGTTGGAATGCCCTGTGGTAAAAGAAAGGACAGAGACGTGAGGGGAAAATAGCATTTTGGGCAAATCCACAGTACTTCTGCTTTTCATTTGCTCACATTGAGAGTGATGAGAGGTTTGCCCAGAAGGAAACGGGAAACGATCTGCCGCTGGATCTTGGTCAAGTCATACTCGTGGAGTGTCTCCTGGCCTCTCTCAATGCTGTACTGGGTGTTGGAGAGGATCAGGGGCATCAGGTCCCTCTCCAGCTCATACCGAATCACGTGCAGGTCAGTCAGATCTGCAGGACTCACTTTGTAGCTGGGGAGAGGAATAAACAGATCAGGCAACCAAGAGAAAGTGTCTCTTATAGCATTATGGCTACAAACATATTTTTTTGTGTTTTCACCCCTTTCTAGCTGTGATTTGGTAACGAAAACGTTTCTTTTATCAATCTCTCATTGAAACCAATACACAAATTACTTTACATTTTAAGAAGAAGTTTTTACAAACTGTTTTCTTGGAGTCACACATGTGCAAGTGAGAAAAATGTGGCAGGAGCGCCCCCACCTGGTCTCCTCTCCAGTGTGCTTGTCCACACAATAGACCAGGTCATTGTGCAGGGCAATGAGGTAGCTGACAAGCGCTGTTGAACACAAGCCTGGGCCTTGTCGCCGTGGTAACAGCACCTTAAAGTCACTGTTGAGGTCCAGGTCTTTCTGGCAGTACTCAGCTGGGATCTTAATCTCACCTGAACAACAACATTTAATCCAAGTTACAATAAATCACGCAAATTGGACAGGCTGGTGTTTGTGTGACAAAAATGTGCTGTGTGCAGTGTTTGCATTTACCGTTGATGGCCAAAGACACTCTGAGCTGATTCCAGGTTGTCAAGAAGATTTTGACATATTTCTCATACCAGGTTTTCAGCGAAACTGCATACATTAAAAAAATCCATAAATTTTCCTTAAAAATGTACACATGTCAACAAGAAAGAAGAACCAAAATAGATATAGGCATAGGCACGCTGACTGTAACATATTAAAACACAGTTGTTCATCAGTGGCTTGCACGTGTGGAAGAGTTTGCTCTTTTATTCATTGTCTCCTTCCAGGTTAAAACAACTCACTCCTTGGCAGGCAGGTCTTTAAACTGTACAATACCAGCTATTTTACTATGACATTTCCGAGAAAGAGGTAATTAGGGGCTACATGGAACTGTGTGTCTCTTGAGCAAGTGAGTCATACAGTTGAAAAAGTTGAGACCCACTGGTGGAGACAGTTCATTACCTGCTTTCTGACTGTGGAGGAATTCAGCAATGGTGCCACAAGGCAGCTCAGTGATGTTGTGAAACTTCTTGACCAGATCCTTCTGGAGTGTGAGGATGTCGGGAAGGTGCTTAACTAGTCGGAGCTCTGCTTCCTAAAACAAACATAAAGAAACCACAATTTATTAAAAATGTGCTGTGTGACATAGCTGGTATTATTTCTGAAAATAGCAGAATTATGAGTGAATGAATTAAACACTTTTTGAAGCAACAGAAATTGTGCTGTATGACCCTAGTTTGTAAATTCGTAATTACCTTTTTTAAAATCTTTTAATAAATCACAGCAACTTTGGGGTAGAATATATATTTAACATTCATACTGCATGTTACAACACTATTCTGCAGTTAGATACCTATTGTATAAGATGTTGATGTAATGCACTGTTGCAAGAGTAACTTCTCCAAAATTTGCATGTTGCATGTTTAGTCACTGTTTTCTCACCTTGTGCAAAAATCTCCAGAGCACAGGATGGGTGTCTTTGCCATCATTCTGCTCTACAACATGGGTGAGGGTCAAGAGAGAAACTTTTTCTCTGCAGCTCCACACAGCAGAACCATGGATCAGAGAGTTTTGGGGAATGGAGGCCAAGAAGAGACGAGGATCACCAAAGACGAGCTTCATGATTGGATTGGCAGAGATGCGAGAGTCACCGCGGATGAATGCGTTCACTTCATTTAACTTTCTATCCAAGAGCTGTGCAGAAAAGACGACAATAGAAAAAATAACATTATATGCATATCTCGTACAGTCAGAATGATTTGCTGAAAATTAGACAATGTGCTTAATGTTTTATTACATTATATATGTAAAACTGATTTCTACCTTCAGCTGAGGTATGACAATGGCATTGCTCACTTCCATTTCCCATCCATTTCTAGCCTCTTTGGTTGAGAGCTGATTGTCGTAAGGAACAGGCCCTGAAAGGGGAGACCAGCTGAGTTTAAACATAGAAGGTAATCTTTCACTTGTCATATTTTACTTTATATGCTGTCTTACCACAGTTGGTCCACTGCCAAAACTAGATATAACATTGCAAAGGTAAATCATGATCTAGAACTCCTCCATGTGTTGACTTAAATAACTAAAAGTCATACTATATAATTTCATATCTTCATCACATATCCTGTACATTGCAAAATGACACCCTTCACATTTCTAAGCACTGGAGGGCACACGTTTGTTTTAACTAATATTTACACTACTCTTCTCCTATGTCACTGTCTTGAACATAAGCTACACAGCAAGGAAGGGTAAATAGTTTTTTGATTGTTGTTCCTTACACTTCTGTTGCTGGTGAGGTTGAAGGAGGCTGCTGATAAGCAGGTGAACAGTGCTGACTGTGTCGTCTGTCCCCTTGCCCAGAGACCTGATGAGAAGTTTTATGTCCTTGCGCAGGTGAGCAAGCAGAAAAGCTCCCACATCAGGGACTGGAGGCTTGATGATGGCAGAGATAGACTACAAAAGCAAAAACAGATTGTGACTGATCACACTCTCCCATTCTTAATTCCAAAAGCACAAAATCAACAGTGCTATATCACTAGAGCAATATGGTTTATATTCAGGACGTGCACCATTAAACACTTTAAAACACATAGTGGATATTACGAGGGGATATGTTCAATATCCAAACTCCATTAAAACAGTTCTCATTATTTTGTTCAAGCTACCTGTGGGTGGCTGCAGGCACCAACCAGCATTGCCATGTGAGTGAGCATGCGCACAATGTTGAAGGGAAAGGGGGAAATGCTCTTTGTGTCCAGCATGTCTGGATTGTCCCTACGACCTGGGTCACCAAGGATGTGGCCTGTCTGGGTACGGTCACCCCTATCAAAAGACAATGTATAAATATAAACAATAAAATATTCAGTAATTTGCTGTCCCTGTTATCATATTTTGTTTCCTGAATTAATTAATTAAGTGACATACTGGATCTGAGCAACTTGAAATCCCTGTACAGGCCTGTGGTTGTTTCCTCCGATCACAACACCACAGTCCAAACAATGACTTGTTTGCATGGGCTGGCCACACTAGACAAAAGGAAACAGTGGGCAAGAAAAGCCATTAAGAATAGGAATACAAAAAAAAAGAATACTACATAAAAGAGACTGACAAACTTATTAGGAATCAGACTGAACATAACATACCTCTCCAATGGTGCAGGGGTGACCATTCGGACAATCTATAGTAAGAGTAAATCCAAAATGCCTGAATGAATTCATATGAATGTAGCTGTACAGCATTGATAACCGACATATTTGATACACAGAGAATAATTATTTTGCTCATTACTTACAGTACCACTGCAATGGTCCCAGAGCTTGCTGAGCAACTGCTAACATGTCCTCTGGCATGGTGGGCAAGAAGGCGGCCTGTACCAACATATGAAGGGCATGCAGTTGAATTCAATGAAGGAAAAATTTACAACATTGAGAGACACTTACATTGTAAATACCTGCATGTTGGCAGGTGCCCTTGCCAGTTGCTGGAGGGGAGCTAAGATCCCCTGGTTCCCACAGAGCAAGACAGCAGCCAGGTGAACAGTTAAGTCCACCAACACACACTGAGCTCCAGACATCCCACGACGAACAGCCAGCAGCCCAAGTTGGTTAGTCAACAGAGACAAGGCAAAGGGCTTCACCTCTGGGCTACCAAGGAATTTGGAGGTCTGGATGTAGGTCGTCAGTGCTTGCAATTGCTGTCAGCAGAAAGATGTATATGTATATACTGTACTACCACAAATTCACAAATTTGATTTGTAGGTTTCTGTAACTTCCACAAAGCATCTGGACATGTTAGCATTTTTGGCAGTACTTAACAATTTCTTGTGGTAATACAAGCTTAAAATATGTCAACATGTAAACAAATATGATGGATAATTAGAGCAGCTGACTGGATCTTAGTATAAGGACCTACTGTACCTCAGGCTTAGGATGGAAGCTAGTGTTGGCTTCTCTGTAGAGAGTGGTGACCTCTCTATACAGCGCCAACAGAAGATAACATGTTTTCCACTGTGGTAAGCATCTGCACCCCTATTAACACATGGCAAAAGAGTACGTAAACATGCATACAAAAGCAGAATTCTCCAGATTTCAACAATAAAGTGATGCAACATTACCTCACAAGTCTCGTCCAGTCCGTCCACTTTGCCTTCCAAGACCCCCTTTGCAACAGCATTTCTGATGGTCTTGTAGTCTTCCCCACACACAAGATACTGGTCAATTAGGGCGGCATCTTCACTCTAGGTGAAATGAAAATGGAACCTCAACAACAATAGCTAATTGCTGCCTGTATTATATTCAGACAATGACTTTTGCCTTCATTTGGGGACCAACACTAAAAATTGCTCTGTGACTTTGATGACTAAACCTTTTGCAGAGCTTCTTCAGGGAAGAGCCAGCACATTTGGTCCACTTTGAGGAGTTTCAGGACAAATTCTACTCCATGTTGGCTGCAGATCTTGCGGACCAAGTAGACGCGATACCAGTCATTCCCACTGTGCTTACACAAGTTCTCCACGCTGGTCAAGAAGGTTGTAGTTCCACTTTCACCACCTACCTGGAACTCTGGATTGAGTTTTGGTACAGAAAGAAGCATGGCATTTTGATAAAAATGAATACATTCCAAATACACTGATACATGACAAGCTCTTTGAAAAACTATTGCTATATTTCATCCCAGTTACACACCAGTGGCTCTCAGTTTTTCCACGATTAGGCTTGCAGCCATATCCAGGTCCATACGCACTCTGGCTACCTGTTGCAGGTACTCGACAGTGGCTGTTTCAGCAGACTGCCCATGCAAATGCAAGCAATCAGTCAGGAAGCCACTTTCATCTTGCAGACACACCTGCTGTTCTGCAATGGACCTGAAGTGTAACCTCTCAAACATGGAATCCTATAGAAGTGAAAAAAGGTAAAAAAGGAATTCACCCAGTGAAATCAAGCTGTATCTCAATGTAACACACTGCAATCCATGAGTAAAATTTTAATTTTTTCTGTACCTCGAGGCAGTTCATGTACAAGCAGTAGAGTTCCGTTTTGTCCTTTTTATCCAAGATGTTGCTCTGCTCAACTGCCATCAGATGCTGCTGCAGGTAACCTTTAACTTCATCAAAGCTTCAAAAACAGGGCAATTCATTAAGAACTGAGAAGCATGGCTTAAAATGTTAAAAGTGTACATAATATGCCACTGTAGCATCTCACCTGTACTTCAGCAGGAGTTTGAGCACTACTGATCGAACCACTGGATTTTTATCCACAGAGTCATCAAATGGAGAGAGCACCTTTGTTAGAATTTGTTGATTAACTGTAAAAAAAAAAAAAAAAGGATATTCAGAACAAATTATGTATTGGCAGATACACAGCTGTGTGTATACACACACAATGGATCAGGTTAAAAGGGGTGACATACCTCTGAGAATGGGAACAGTGTTGGCTTCCACCATGAGAAAGGACAGCAAATGATGTATGACAGCTGAACAGGGGGGAGTGTTGTCCTTGAAGCACACAGTAGACACTAGGTCTATGAAGAAAGCATTGCACTGCTTCCTGAACTGAGCATGTTGGTTGATGAGAATCCTACACAAAACAAGAGAAACCCCAGTTCAAGCTTTTCTCTAAAAAAAAAATATTTATTACACATTCACACAGCAGAAAGGTACCTCATTATATCAAGGTACTGATAACAGTGCATTGTATATCAAATTATTGGTGTTTTCATATTTTTGATCTTTTAGGAACACACCAAGTTATTTTATTGTACTTCACTTGCAGTTACCAACCTTATGTCATCTGATGGAAACAAGGGGAAGTCATCAACAACTGGCTGCATACAGAGGGGACAGTACATCTGACCGGGGCCCAACCACTGTTTGATACAGGCCACACAGTAGATGTGTTCACATGGAAGGCAAAGTGGATCTTGGGGGTCCCCCATACACACTGGGCACATTCTAAGCCCAAAGCTGAATAAAACAGAAGCAAAATGTGAGACCAAGGATTGAGGCAAAGTTTAATAAAGGAGAGTCCAATAAAAAGCAAATGCTAGAAAACTGAATTTCTACCTGAAGATGCGCTCAACAGCTCCATCTTTGCAGGTTTTCAGCAGACCAATGACTGCCTCAAATGACTGCTGGGTTTTCAGGTCAGAATTTTTTTCCAGTATCTTAGTAGGAGAACAGAGACAATACATTTGCAGTATGTATTATTGAGGTTAAGGTGGATGCAGTTTTGTGGTAGTTCACTTAATTCTTCTCATGAAAATACAAATAAGTAAAAAGAACCCAGACCCACCTGGCCCAGTCCTTTTGTATGCTCCAGAACGAGAGGTGTGAGCTTCTTCTCCACCTCCTCGATGCCAAACAGCATGTGCTCCACAAATAGGGACAGAGAAAATATCCGATTCCATCCAGCTCTAAGAACCACAAAAAATACACAAAAAATAAGCACAAACAAACTCAGCATGTACAACTAAAATAGTTAAGAAAATCTGGGAAAAGTTTAATACGCCTTACTTACTGGACTCTACAAACAATCGCCTTGCTCCTCTCTCCATAATGTCTTACACTTTCCTCTGAACAGATCAGCTCAATGGGAACCTGGAGTTTTTTGACCCGCCTGAGCCAGGCTTGTCTCTGGGCATCTGTGTCCAAGACTCCAGGCTCCAAGTACTCCACACACGCAAAAGCAGCATACACATCAAGAACCTTGGAGACAAGAGGAATACGATCACTTAACATTACAAGCCACTAAAAGAGCAATGTAAGTAATAATATATATTACCAAACACAATGAAATTTTTAAATCCAAATCACACATGCCAAATTCAAAAACCTCAAAAAAAAAAAAAAGTGGAACAAGAATGTTTTTTAAAATACCAAAATAGTCTTAAGGGGCTCACCAGTTCGACATTGTCACTGGCATGAGGATTCCTCAAGAGGTCCTGGGTCACCTGGGGCTCAATGCAGAGCATTCTAGAGAGGTTCTGCAGCCGGTTTTTAAACTCATGATAAGCAGCATGCACCCATGGAAGAGATATCATGGTTTCATTGTCACCAAACTGCAATCGCAGCTCACTGACACAACAATTCAATGCACCACACAGGAGCTGGAAAAGCAGATCATGTGGATTAGTATTTTTATGCACACACCATCAGACATATGCATCTGAAAAGTGTAAGGGCTTCACACAGTACAGAAAAACAACCTGCAGATCTTCCCGACAAGCCACATTCATTGTCATTGAGATGAAGTCTTGAAGGTAGCGGTGAAAAAACTCTGTCTGCATCTCTGGCTCTGCTTTCGCAATGTATCGTCCCAGTGGCGTCTTCCAGAAGAACTCATCAAATTCTCGCTCAGTGTGGCCTAACACATTTAGGAATTTAATGTAAGAGCAAAAAGGCACAACAGTATTGTAGTAGTGACACTTAATTTATGAGTATAGGTCATTACCTTCATGTTGAAGTGCATGAACCCAGAGCTCCTCCAGGTAGTCCTTGATCCTCCAACTGAAGGGCATGCTACAGCTTATGTTCTTGTCTTGGGCAATGTAGTTCTGTACAAGGATTGTTCTTGTCCCAGAGCTGTGAAAGGAAGTGGAAATGGTGTGTTAAATTTCATTAGTTGTAGCACTTTGGTATCCTATCCTATGCAGAGCACATTTTTACCATCACTTACTTGTGGTCCAGTGATAGGTGTGGGATTTCCAGGAGCTTATCATTGCCAAATATGTCTAACCACAGCCTCTTAACAGAGTCATCACAGTTATCCAACAGGATGTCCAAGTTTTGGTCGCGGTCAATGACTGAAATCAGTTGTGCCAAGAAGGGAACAACCACAGACTGAACACGCTTCCATAAAGTGTGCCTGTCACAACACCAACAAAGTTAACAGTACTGTCCAAAAAGATAGGCAGATATCTATATAGGCAAACAAAGAAAATGTTTTCTGCAACTGAAGCACTTACCTGAAGGTGCCTCCTTCTTGCAAGGCATCAATGTTTGAGGCCTCCTTGATGACCCAGTTGCTTTTGATGGATGAGAAGGTGTTGCTATAATAAATCCCCAGCAATGAATGAAGATGCCCTTTCACAGTTTGCAAAAATTCACCTGGTAAGAATTAGATAACATAATGAGTGATGCAAGTGCTGCTAAAAACATTAAAGCTCTATATGGAAAAGAAAGTTACTGTTAAAACCTTTCATTTGGTCATCGTCACTGAGGAGTGTCAGTAGGATCTCAACTCTCCGAGTACTGCGCAGGCCACTTTCCACCTGGTCCCTCAGCATGCCAACTGCATTCTGCACACAGCTCCGCAGCAGTGCTGTAGTGTCCAGAACATTGTCCGAGCTCTGCAGTCGGAGGACACATTGGTCAAAAGCTCATTTCACATGTGTCCCAGAAAATAATGGCAGAAGTGACAAGGCAAGAGTACATGGCCAGACATGCTTATTTATAAAGGTAATGCACATATGTCCAGTGTTAAAAATGTAGACTTTGAGTTTAAGAAATAAATAGATGAAATAAATTTGTGGTTTTCCCAAAATGAAAAATGTTTGAAATTTATGTACTCATGCACTCACGTTTTTCTCTAACTGGGTTTCCTCTTGTTCATTCTCTGTGTACATGTCATCTACCTCCATGACTGCGCAAAAGTACAAAATGTGATTTAAGGCCACACATGAATTTAATCTGGATAAACTGTATGTAGAGGACATTGTCACTATCAATTATTCATCAACCACTTACCTTCAGACTGGCTTGTCTTCGTTTCAAACATCTGACTGATTGTCATGTTTTGCAAGGCCTTGATGTCTGAAACAATGTCTTTTGACCTTCTGAGGTCATCAATGTGAACTGATCTCCAGGGTCCTGTACATCAACATGTCAGATTATCCTCTATTCTTCAAACACTGTGATAAAAAAACAAAGAAAAAAACAGACAAGTTGTATTAGCCTTACCACCATGAAAGCCAACGTAGGATGTTCCTCCTTCCATTCTTGGTAGTCTGGTGATAAAGTAGACAAACATCTTGCTGGCCGTGCTCTCCTGAGTTATTTTGGTGATTTCATTTATGGATGAATACCTAAAAATGAACAGCAAAACTCAATACAGCAAAGTCATTCATTGGTGTACACTCAACAGGAAGGGCATGATGAACCTACTTTGCAGATGCAATGAGATTGGCACTCTGAGAGGCTTCATCAAAATCACACTGAATGATGAGGATCTTGTTGCAGGGTCCAGTGTTACTACTTCCATTTTCAGCAGTGAGAAAGTTCCTACAAACAGGAATTTGATCTTTAGGCTGAGATCATCACTTAAGATCATAGGAGTTATTATCCTTTCTTATAATTCTTCAGTGCTTTACTTCTAGTTCTAGTAAATAACTGTTGAATAACAACAGGTCATAACTCTTATGTTAAGCAATACATTCCCCAATAAATCAGCAAACCTGATCTTCTTCAGGAAGGAGTGTTCAGTGTCAAACTGCTGGAGTGAGAGAAGCTCAACACTTTGCAGCATTTGCTCCAGAGGTTCCAAGTCAGATACCGTCAAAAGTCTGGAGAATGTTGTCACCTATGGTTAAAATCATAATTAATGTTGGCTTATCAGATACATTTAAAACTGTCATTGCATGAAAACTTTAGTTACCTCTGTGAAGGAGGAGCAACAGTGGACTTCCTGTCTTGTGTGAGCAAGTATGTAGTCAGCCAAACAGCTGTTATTCTGCTCTTCAAAATAGACCCTGGCCAGATGTTCACTTTCCACTTTGGGAAGGCCTGTGCAGTCCAACCGCACCACTGAGTCTGGTGTAGCACATTTGAGCAGTATTAGTTTTGCTTCGTCAAGAACTCGCCTTTCGGAGTCAGAGATTTCCAAGCTGTCCTTATGTTTCTCTATTATTTGAAGAACCACAGAACCACATGTGTCTGAGTGGTAGCCAATGAAGACGTCTGGGGGTTGGTACTTGTATGCCTGAGCCACTGCTAAGTTTTGACTGCTGACAGACACAAAGACTTTCACCCATCTCTCCAATTCATCCACCATTCTCTTCTGGTCAGTTTTGAGGACAGTGTGGATGTCCAAGCAGTGTTTCTCCAGCCTGTTGATGAGTGGTATTGGAAACTGTTTGTAGACCACCTCTCTTTCTTCAATGACAATCAGCCGAAAGTTTTTGTGCACCCTGCATTTCACACGGTGGGTTCCCAGTCCAAGGTCAACATATTTCTGTCCTCCCAAGCAGACATAGTATTGGTTGAGAGCATCATAGAGGCTTTCATAGAGGTTCTGCAGATTAAGGAGAACAACTGTTTGACCTGTCTCCATGCAGATTTTTACTCTGTTGATGTTGCGGCAGATTTGGGTATACTCTTGGTCTTTTGGAAAGCTGGATCCAAAGATTATTTCTGGCTGAACACTTTCTGAAAAGAAGGTTTGCTGAAGGATCTGCAGGGCTGCATAGTTTTTTGTTAGCACCAGCAAGTATCGACACTCTTCTTCCTGTCCAACTGCTTGAATGTTTTCTCTCACAAACTCAATGGCACTGATGTTCTCCAGGTTGGGTGCTATTTGTAGTCTCTTGGTAAAGACAGTAACAGCATCCACATCATCCCTGCCACTGAAATTTCTCAACACTGCCTTCACAGTCTCCTCTGCTGTGGGTTTCCGTTGAGAGGCCTTGGCAACTGCAAAAATCATCTTAATCAAGCTGTAATAGTCACGAAGGCCAAAAAAGCCTTTGCCTTGTTTGCGGCAGATGTTCAAGTAGGCTCTTGCAAAGGGTTGGAAGAAATCCCTGACCTTTTCCAAAACCATTGCATCAGATGAGCATATACCTTTAGCACTCTCGATGAGTTCCCTCTCATCAGGGTCACCACGGGAGACAAAAATGCCTCTGTTCATCTTTGCAGGGTCTAAAGCCCAGTTGGAGATTCCAATGAATCCAACCTTTTTGTGTGGTAGTGGCTCATCATCAATGCAACCCTCTTCGAGCAGTGGGTGAAGGGTTTTCAGCGGCATCTTTGGAGAGTCCTCTGCCAGG
Organism: Psettodes erumei; assembly: GCA_016785225.1. NCBI lineage: Eukaryota > Metazoa > Chordata > Actinopteri > Pleuronectiformes > Psettodidae > Psettodes > Psettodes erumei. Next base: position 19,905 of record JAFBJZ010000658.1, read on the forward strand.
CCAATCTCATCAAGAACCACAACTGAAATGTACTCATGCAGGTTCTTTCCTTCCTGAAAGCGTCCACATTGCTTGAAGGTATTTATGATGCCTTCTGGTGTTGAGTGAGGGCTACACTGGAAGGACACCAGATGGATTTGTTTCAGCATTTTGTAGAGGTCAGAGTGAGCAGCTTGGCCCTGCATTGCATCTGCCACCAGAGTTTTAGACAGAGATTTTGAACTTCCAGGTTTTCCCACTAAGAAGAGAGGGATTCTGAGCTCGATACAGAGAACCATCATGAAGACATTCTCTTTGAGAGCACTGTTTCTTGCAATAGTATCCCCCATTGGAACACCACTCAAGAGCAAATCCTGCATGAGAGAGATTTCATGCATTATCTTAGCTGGGCTGTAGGCTGATGGGAGGCTTTTGCTGATTTTTTGTCTGTATTTATCCTTGTTTTCTAGGCAGCCATGGTAGCAGACTCCGATGGCCATGACTAGAGACCAGAGAACAGGGTCTCTGATCTCAGTCTGTCTGTGATGCCTTTCATTTTTATCAGCATTTTGTTTACTCTCAAATTCTTCAAGCTCTGCAAAAAACATGACGTGGTTGTCATAGAACCAATTAAAAGCCTGCATGCAGCGCTCAACATCTCTCAGGCTGACAAAGCTGCATTCATCCTTTCTGTTCCTCATATACTTCTGTGAGGCTGAAAGGACATCAGTGATCCCCTTGATGTAACTTGGAATGATTGCTTTGTTTTCAACCACTCTTTGCACAATCTGTTGGATGTATATTTTCTCTGTGTGATCATTCAACTGTCCAAAGTCCCACACCAGAGGGATCATGCTTGGTGGCAATGCTTGAACTCTATACACTAACTGACGGAGAGGGATAGATCCAAGCTTTTCATCTGTCTCTTCAGATCGAACTCTGTACCCAAGGCCTGCAGATTCCAACCTCTGAATCATCTCATCTGTGTGCTTTCGGTAAGGGTTGCATGCTGCAATAATCTGCAGTCCACAGTTTGGTGTCAAACTTTCTCCCTTGACTGTCTTGTCACAGAGGACCTCTTTAATACTGCTGATGGCCTCGGTAGTGTTGGCCTCATCGAAAAAGAGAACAGAGTCAAATCCATAGTCTTGTTTGTTGATAGAAGCAATGTTCTCTGCTTCTCTGACTTTGGTGTAAATCATCTCTGAAGTTGTCCCCCCGTGCACTTTGACCAACTTCATATTCTCAGAGGCCACTCCACTCTTCCGCAGCTCACAAAGGAATTTAATGAGTCTCGTCTTACCACACCCTGTCTCACCCATGATAATAACAGGGATGCCACACCTGAAGCGCATATGGATTGCCAGCATCTTGAGTATGTTGTCAGTTGTAAGCTCGTATGTTTCATCAGGATCTAGAGGCCACTGGATACCAAGAACACTGCAGATTCTCTCTATTTTCTCCGCTCTTGAAAGGCGATCAAAATCAATGTTGAAAGGGACTCTCTGTAGCTTTAGACCTTCATACAATGCCTTTGTCATGACGTTCTTTTTTATCACCTTTCCAGAGCTAGGTTCAATGGCATCGACAAAGTTCTCTTGATTGGGCTGAAGATGGAAACCGATGAAGGTCATGGACACATGGTCATCATTAAAGAAGATGTATGGATGCGGTTCTGTCTCCCATTTCTTTCTAATCAGAAAAGGAGCCAAGTCTTCATCTCGAAGACCAGTCAGGTCCATCTGCAGCCTGCCAGGACTCTGGTCTGAGATATTGAGTGATGGAGTGGCAAAGTCCTTTGCCATCAGAATCATGAAGTCCACCACAAAGGTTTTGAGTCCAGTTAGAGTGTCTCCAGTGAAAGTGGCATCGCAAAAGACTGATGTCTCACAATCCTGCAGCTGAAGGTTGAGGAACCATGCAAAATTTCTCAGTTCTGCCCAAGATGGGTCCATAATGCCACAGTACATGAGGAGCATCTGGAGACATTCCATGTGTGACCCTTCAACACCCTGATATGTGAACGCATCAAGATCACTGTGGTTATGAAACCGTGTGAGATACTGATATGGTCGCTGAAAGGCTGCACTTCTGAATTCTGCATCATCCATCAGTGGGTCGTCAGGGCTCACAATGGTGAGATTTTCTTGCTTTCTCATCTCTAGCATTAGTACCTCTTTGGGTGGTCGGCAGAAAATATTTGGGAACACATCTATGAATGTGCTGTTCACAGTTTGAGCCTATCCAAAAAAAGAGAGATGAAAACACACCCTAAGGTCAGCAATGGTTTAAAATCTGGTGACAGATGTGTAGTGTTACTAGAAAACATGTAAGAATTCTTACCTGCCGTGAAGCATTTCTGGTTGACTTGACATCTGGCTCTAAAATCTCCATGACATACAACTGCTTGTCGCTGCACTTCCATATCTTTCCATCAGAATCCATCAAGTAGCGCAGAATCAACAATTTGAAAAGAAACTCATGGAGGCCTTTCTGCACCTTTTCACACAACAAAAACACAGTCCATTAACACTATATGGAAGCTGCTGCAACCCCCTAAAAAAGGCTACATTACATATTAACTCATTATTACCGATGATGTGATGTCAAAATGGAACATTGTGAGTTCTTTCCTCAGGGGAATGTCCAACAGAGATTGAAGGACAATGTTTTCATCAATATTGGGTTCAATCAAACGAATGCATTTCATTGTTGATGGCTTTTTGGTTGAGTGCTTCAGTTTTTCATACAGCCTCTTAATGTAGAGAGATTTACCTGGAATTTAAAAAAAAACATCATTATGGCAGGTGTCAATATTCTTATGTGTGAAATAGTCACCATCAGTGACATTTACCAATTTCAAATAGCTATATACATACCAACACCAGCCCTTTTGGATGAGATGACACCAACGCACAGTCGATCTTTGAATACAGCTGCAGCACTGCACTGATCTGCTGGGATAACATAGTGTTTGTACAGGTACCTCTGGATCCTAGCCAATGGTTCCTGGGGAACTATGTGCAATCTGTACTGGCTGAAGGCCGATGGAAGGTAGGCATGCTCTCTTTCTGAGCTGCAGATGATAACAAGTCTGTAGTCTTTCCGGCTCTGCATTTTCATTCGCTGAAAAAAGTTCTCAAGTTTAGAGCTCACATCATAAGTGAGCAGATCCCCATACAAGAGAGAGTATATCTTCTGTCCCCTGTAGCCTGTGCTGAGACAGCGTCTGAGGAATAGCTCCACCTGCTCATATGTTGTCGTGGAGTTGCACAGGAGGACTTCATCATAGGTGGGAAGTGTCTCCTCTTCACTACTCATGTAAATGGAGATACAAGATGTCAGGACCTCTTCGTGTGGGCAAACGATGAGGTTAGGATTTCCAGGAACAAGGCCTTTAGGGAGCTGCCTCCATATGAAATTCCTAGCGTCGTCATCAGAATTGTCTTCTTCACTCTCATCTTCTTCACGCTCATCATCTCTGTTGGCGAGTATTTCCAACATCCGTCCGAGACTTTTTATATCAAGAATATGCGGGAGAAAATTCTTCATGTCCTCCATATAAGCATTCCACATCAGATCAAATTTTTGCAAACCATTTGTTTGTTCCACAAGACTTGGCAGTGGACCCAGTTTGCTTGTGAAGTCTGATTCTTCTGGCTCATTTCTTGGCACCACAACAAAAGTCTGAAAGTCAATGTCCTCATTTTTCTCTTGTGGTTTGATGAGGATTTCATACTGAAGTGTATGCCATACTTGCCTCAGGTCTGAGGATGAGCAATTTGGCTTGATGAAGGAGAGCATCATGAGAACCTGGTCCTCCACCTCAGTGACATTTTGTTGAGTCAGCTTGCTGCACAGGTAAACAATCTGTTCGGCTGTGTAGTAGTTCAGAAAGTAATGTTGGGATCTCTGTTTGTCCATAAAACCCATCCAGTAATACAGACATTTCTCCATTTTCCTGCAAAGTTCAGGAAGCTGCTCCTCTATGCTGCCCTCTATGATGACAGCACTAAGAACACTGCCCAGGTTGTAGTCCATCATAATACTGGGTTCATTGCTGCTTAAACAGCAGTTTATTTGCGCTTCCCAGTGTCTGAAAAGAGGATTCCCAGCAGTGTAGAGGGCAATAAATGCCTCAGCTAGTCTTTGAACACTGGCAAAAACCTGAAAAATAAGTAGATTAATAAACTAAAGACCAATACAAGTGTTTCAACTTTTTTGTACATTCAGTATGTTCAGGAGGACTAAATTATTGCTTAAACTCAAGGGGACAGCAAAAAATAATTATCATAAACAGTAATAGTGGTAAATTTCAGCTTCTATGCTAAACAAAATTACCTTTGTTAATTACATATAAGGGTAATGTGTAAATATACCTCTGCAAAGTGATCAACTTCATTCTGCCCTTGATCCCCTTTCCCAGACATCAGCATGAGCTTGTTCTGCAGCTCCCGCAGGTCCTCGAGAGAATAGCTGCGCATCTGCTGACCCTCATAGTGCTCCTCTGGAATCTGCAGCTTCAGGGCTGTGTCAAGACTCAGCTAGATTCAAAAACAGAAATACACTTCCATACATAATTCTGTAGGAACTTGGTTCTCAGAGTTAAACTCTCTGCTGTACGGCCACAAGGATGTCGTTATCTTTGTAATCTATTTTGCTATTTACCGCTTTTGCACTTTGTGCGCTGATCAGGTAGATACCCTTGTTGTTGATGGCTGATGCTAATGACAGTGATGACAGCTCCACTGACCCATGACTGTCCTTCACAGTCTTCAGCCATTCCAGATGACGTGCACTGTCCCGCTACAAGAGAAAGTGCCTTTCTTAAATGCGCTGTGTAATATTCATTTTCTGTTTCATAAGGTTAGGGTCAACCGAAGTACCCTAACTGCTCAGTATGGTATTAAGATTCATATCAACGTTTGTACTTCAGTTACTCAATGCGCTATCTATTATGTAAATGTATCTGTTATATCAGTGTGTTTAAAATGTGATATCAGATATGTGATCATTTTATGACAACCATGATGAAGCAAGGTGCTTCTTACCAGTTTTTTCGGTAGGTTGCTGTCATTCTCCAAAGCTCTCCAGAGCTTCTCAAGCACCTCTTTGAATGCAGGAAAACCAGAGTCTGTTTTGAGCTCATAAAGAATTGAGGAGTAGCCGAGGACAGCATCATGGAAGCAAGCGACACGATCCACGTCCATGTCATTCTCTCCCGCAGAGATGGAAGCCAGGTCAACGAACACTTTCAACTCATTGATATCTGAAAAAATTAAAAATTCCAGGAATGAGCATTACAATTAATGTTATATTAAGAAAAGATAATAATTATTCTTACCTTCAAGTGCATCTTTCACCCATTTTACAAAGTGTCCTCTGAGACCCAGCTCCTGCAAGCACAGTCTGCGGGGCTCAGTGATGTCCACTAGGGCCTTCTTTGCCTGCATCAAGTCATTGTCAATCCGATTGAGCTGCTCTTCCTGAAAGTCTGCTTGACTCTAAGAGAACAAAGTTAAAAGTTAACATTGCTAAAATTCTTCTGAATAACTAAGACCCTAATGATCATTTGTAAAGTACTAAGTAATGTTGTTTTGACTCAGCATCATCATCATCTTTCTTTGCATTATCTGTACACAACCTCAAATACAGTAGTGTAATACACATGGTGTGCAGAGGGAGTCAAGTTTCCCTTGAATTGAAAGTACAGTGTAATGTACAAAGTTCAAACATTGCCACTTACAACTCCTGTAAGAGTCTCCAAAACCCTGAAGTCCCCTTGAAGACAAAGCGTTTCTTTGACCTTCATGATGATTTGAGCCGAAGCCACAGCAAGATGAAGCTCATGATACTGCTCGATTTGTTGAACCCTGCTGTGGATCCACTGCTTGTCAGTTGATTTATCAACTCTGCACATGATTTCCAGGTCCTGTGTGAGCTCTTCGTACTTGCCCTTGTACGCTCCAAAGAGCTGGTTGACCTCGTTGAGCCTTATGCTACCATTCTTCAGGCAAGTGTAGATGTCCTTGTAATCAGCATAGCAAGGCACAAAAATGTCATCATGTATCATTTCTGGTGTTGCCATAATGTCCAGTATTTCATGTTCTTCAGGACTGCTGTCATCCATTTCTTCAGTGACCAGGAGTTTGGCTTTTTTCTCCCAACACACTTTGAATATAAAACTGTCTTTGAAAGTGTATAGCACCTCTGCCATTTGTCTGATATCTTCATCCAGACTGAAGTAGGTGACAACGCCAGCCATTGCAGAGGGCACTTGATCAAACAGATGAACCTCCATAAAATGGTTCAGGGGCATGAGCTCAATGTTGACCTGTTGTCTCTCTTCCATGTCAGCAATATCGACTGTCATGGACATTTGAAGAAGCAAATGTTAAATTTGTGTTAACGTCAGGTTGAAACCAAATCAGCTGATTCTGCCTGATACAACCACCATACCTGTCATATGTTCCTCAAGTTTTTGGCTCATTGTTAGGAAGATGTCCACAAGCTCCTTCTCATGGTACACAGCTCTGACCTCATCTTGTCTGCACTGTAATAGCCTCCTCATTTTGGCATTATCTTTGTACTGCTCTTTCTCAGAGAGGCAGTCTGTTAAGATCAAATCACACACACATATGTGAATATTTCCATTAGGCCAGTGCACACTATCATCTACAATAACCTTGTTCTGGGGTTACTTTTTATTTAAATGAGGAACAAAATTTCTTGAGAAATCTTTTGATGACAATCAAACTATTATTACCAATCTTCAGCAGCTGTAAAAAGACGTCTCTCCTCTCCATGATGATATTGAGCAGGTTGATCTTAATGTTTCCATGGACCAGTTGATTGTTGATTGCTGTGAAGGATGATATGGCTACAGCAAATCGGTCTCTGGCATCTTGAGAGAGCTTGTCAATCAGCGTTTCTTCTGCACCTGCAATGACAAAAATTGCATGTCATCTGTCATCTGTCTGTTATCCAAGGCAGTGTTAATGCTTAGCTTGAACTGAGGCCTGGTTACCTACTGCTCAAGGATGTTTGGTCTTTAACTCTCTTCCTTCTGTTTGCTTGTGTGTTTTTCACTATATTCCCCTACCTCACTACCCAACAATTTTTTTCTGTTTTGAGTAAGCATGTTTTCATGGTTTCTTTTGTTTCCCATACCATGTAGTTGGAAAATGTCTTTGGCAGCAGGCCAGGAGAGGAGGTGCCGAAGGACCACCTCTTCATCTTCCTGATAGTTTCCTTGATGGTCCCTTGGCCAGGATTTCTGGATAATTGCTGAGATGAGCTTCCCAAACTTCCAGTTTATCTTGATCCTCTCAAACACTTTGCCTTCAGACTTGGTCTACATATGGGGGTTTAAAAGCATTGAGTATTACTGTGCATGCTTTAGATAGAAGAGTCATGCTGTTCCTTTCATTCTTATTTTTGAAAATTCTGGTGAATGCTGTTTTGGTTGATTTAATTTGTAATTCCTTTGTTTCTGTAGGACAGTGGCAGGACAGTAATAAACTGTGCCAATAATGTATGTAAATGCTGAAAGGGAATGACAAGGATTCATACCTGGCACAATGACGTAACAGCCTCAAGAGCACACTTCTCAATACTAGCAGCAACATGAGGATGGGAACCACTGAGCTCCTCTATCTTTGTGCAGTAGAATTCAATTTGATCCACAGCAGATTGCTGAAATCACAGAGACATTAAATGTATTAAATATCTTCTAGTTTAACTCAAAATAAATTAATTAACTGACATCTGCAAATGCATCACACACCTGTTTGTACTTGCCCTCAAAATCCATGGTGAATTTTTGTTTCCATTCTTTTGTGCAATCTTCATCTTTGAAGTGGATGGCGATTATGTTGTTCCACATCTGTAACACACAACCAACAACAAGAACCATTTACCAGTATTCTCTGTAGTAATGGGTAATGGGGTAACAGTAATGGGCTGTGAGCATCTATTGGTATATTTTGTGTATTATTTGCAAAATGTAACAAAACTGCTCACTTCAATCTCTGCAGTGCCCTGTACTTGGTACAGTGATAAAAGAGAGCTGTTGAGCAAACCCTGTCTGAAGGACTGATTGACCCAGCCTCTCATAATGCTCATCGCCTTGGAGACCAAGTCTGTTGCATACTGCGGCTCTTTGTCCCCTTCTCGAGTTTCCTAAATGACAATTATCAGTACAGTATTTGAGATGAGTAAGACTTAATTCTGGTTAATGGTAACAACTTGTTCACGTGATTCACTTCACGTACCTGTTGCTTTTTACAATGAACAAAGTCTGACACTGAGGCAACCAGATTCATGCAGGCTACAGGAATATCAGGGTAGTTCTGGGTAAATGATGCCGGTTTCACTCCTTTGCAGATCTTCTCTAGCAGTTTCACTGCTGTTGTCAGACACTCTTTCCCATAAGCCTCGGTAAAACAACTACAATGAATGAAAAGAAGGATTGAAGATTAAAAGGACAAACATGACAAACACCCTCCATGGATAAATGTCTTGTCATGATCTGAAGAAACTTAGAAAAGAAAATCACCTGTATTTTTCTTCAATGAGCTGCTCTTGGATGTGTGAGAGAATCTCAGATACTGTCTGTAAAACAGAAATCCATGACAAGTGATTAATTTAACGGCATGTAGTATAACACTAAAATGCATTATTTTTGATTAATGTTTCCACTTCACCTGGCAGTTGCTGGAGGTAATATCCTGAGGAGCTTTGTTGGTGAAAACATTAAGCATGTCCAAAAGCTCGCTTTTAATGGTCATGGCACAGTCCACCAGCCCATCGACTGACATCAGGTACAAGCATGATCGCATTAAGAGTGGATCCACTTCCATCAAGTGACTGTGGTTTTTCAGCAAATTCATCAGAGCCCTGAAAACCAGAGAGCGGTCAAAACATGAAAAGCAGCACTCATATCTTCAAATAAATGCACCGAAAGATGTTTTTACAAGCTATGTTATGGCAGAGTTAGGAGGACTCTTACTTCCTGTCTTGACTGCTCATGTATGTTGACGTGCCCATTTCAATGCCTTTGAAACCTGCCCAGGCTGCGCCATACTTGAAGTTTCCAGACGATGGTAACTCAAAGGGCTTTGTGGTACCATTGAGGAGGTGGAGAAGTGGTAATACCAAAATCCATCGGGGCATTCCCAACAATTTCACAGTGCTTATCAGAGACACCAAATGTTCTGGCATTCTATGACAAAGAGCATTTTATAAGCGTCTGAACAGAACATTAATTATTAAAGCACATATAAACAGAAGGTTATTATTGTTTACTCATCTGTCACTTCAATTTATTTATAGTTGCTGGACTATTGAAAAGATGAGGTACTCACTTCTTGAGAATGGAGACATCCTTCAAAAAATCTGCCCAGTACTGAAGGAAAGTGTCTTTGTTTAGTTTGGGCAGGCACAGTGCAGAGCAGAGCCGATGAAGCTCAGCATCATGTAGTCTGATGCTGTGCTGTTTACACATACAGAGCATGATCACAGCCGCCCTCATGGGGTCCTGAATGTAGAGCATTTTCCCCTCTTCATCCTTCAGCAACTGAGGAATCACGTTTGCCAGCATGAATTCCTTTAGCATCTTCTTCACCTGAGACATCAAAAGAGCAACAGAGGTAATTTCTAGATGACCCCACCTGGGTGTTTCTGTTTAACTCTACTGTGAGTAAGATTATGAACTTACATCATCTTTTCCGTAGTTTAAGGCGTACCATTTCTTATGCGTCTCCTCATAAACAAAAGGCTCTCCGTAAACTTGAAAGAACTGAGTCATTTGGATCAGAAAACTTTTCAGACTGGTGTCACTCCAGCTCCTGAGAAGATCAAATATGGTCTCCAGCATTATATTCCCTGCAATCTCTCTGCCTTGAATCAGATTCATCCTTTGTTCAGGCCAGAACTTTTCTTTAATGGAGTCTTTTATGCGGTTGAGCATGTTCTTTGATGGCTGGGCACAGATGATGTCATCATATTGATGCCACTCCCCTTTTACAAAAAAAAGATACATGACAGAAATTTAATGACAAAAACAACAATATTGTATTTAAATTCTGTCAGCAAGCAGGCTGATTTGCTTATAAATGGTTTGCATTTACCTTCTTCACTGAGGAGGTGGGACTTCACAAACAAACATCTGTTGGTGGTTTTGTGCACAGAATCTAACTTGTATATGAACTCATACTCATATGTGCCCTTTGTGTTGTTATAGACAATATATTTGTATGGTATCGACTTAGATTCCGCATCACTTTTGATTGCCGTCAGTCTGCCCTCGACAAGAAAACCATGGTCTCCAAGAATCCTATGTGAAAAGGAAAAGAAAGTAACATTTACAGGGTGTACATACAAGGTGAGTGGGTGATGCATTGTGGATGGCCACCAATTCAACTTCACTGACTATTTATTTTAGAATAAGTACCTGGACACAAACAGTTCAGCTGCATTTTCATCCCAAGTCCCAATGGAGGAGCCGACCCTGACGAAGACACGATCTTCTTTTTGATTGAATTTGAAATCCTTAGAGAGAACAGCGTGGAAGTAAATTGTGAGTCTGTCATGTGCAGCGATGGTCTGGTTCCTGGTCAACCTAAAAAGCAAAAATAAATAACTATAAAAATACTGCAACAAATAAAAAACAGGGAGAGAACTGTCAAAGATGCTCTAAAAGAAATGTGTACAACCGTCTGAAAGAACTTCATCACCTTTTGGGTGGCGGGCCAGCTGTTTTTGTGTTGGATTCTGCATTATCATTACTGCTGTCTTTACTTCCCTCGTCACCGTCCGAGTTGAGTGCTGGAGTTGAGTCCTGCCCAGTTCCAGACTGCTGATCCTCCATGTGCTCCACTGTCTCTTCCGGGTCTACACTTGAGCCTGTACTCTCAGGCTGTAATGGCAGCATCAAATACATATACTAAGTATACCTTAAAAACATAGTAAAATGTCTATACTAAAAGCAAAAAATGTACATACATTTATTTTCTGTTTCATGAATTTTAAATTGGCGTTACCTTTGTTGATATTTGAGGGCCAAAAACCATCTTTTGCTCAGCTACCACTGCCTGCTTCTGTTTCTGCTGCTGCTGACTCTTTCCTTTCTGTTTGGTTTGACCCGTCGGTTTCACATTCGGTTCCACGTTGGCATTCTGGTCCAGTGTGGGTTGTTCAGCAGTGACCCTATCTTTCTTTGAGTTATTCTTGTTGGTCTTTTGGTCTTTAGGGTTAGTGGCCTTGGTCCCTTTACCTGAACCTGACTGAGGAGTTGTACTCTTGCTGTCCTCTGAAGCAGGGCGTTGAGTCGGAGAGTCAGCTGGCGTTGTCTTGAGAGTCTCATCCTGAGTGGATTTCTGTGCATTGCTCTGTCCCTCATCAGAGTTGGCTTGTCCCGCCAACTGCTTTGCGGTAGTTGCGTCTACTCTGGCAGCAGCCTCTTCACTCTGAACGACTTCTGTGCCTTCAGATGGTGGAGCAGTATTGTCGACTGCTAAGGAACTTGGCTGGCTCTCCATCGAGGAGAGCTCTTCTTGGGGTGAGTCTGTTGTTTCATCAAATGCAGTGTTTGAGGTTTCACTGTCAGAAGAGTCTTTTTCATCCAGCACCTTCTTCCCCTGGTTGTCTCCCAAGGACAGATGTGACAGGTCCAAGTGACTCTGATCCTGGTCTGAGGACACATTGCCATCTTTCTTCTTTTTGTTCCTCTTCCTCTTTTTTTTCTACAAAGACAAGTAGGTAGAGGATCAGTTTTAAAAGCCACAGAGGCAACAGATTCTTGGTATTATTTTCAGATTTCCAGTTTAGATTTCTGAAGATCTTAAACTAAACTAAAAATTATTCCTACAAATAATTCAACATTCTTCTTTTAAGAGGTCTTCAAGTGAAATCATAGTCCACTTTCCTTTACTGTCTGAAAGTGTGATTTTTTACAGGATGTTACATAAAGGCAGAAGAAATTTTGGCATAATTTCCTATTTATCTTTGCCAAGTGAAGTTAAGGTGCGGATTTCTGCACAGATAAGACAGAAAAGAAGGAAAATATTTTTATGCTGCAATCAATTTTTGGCCCAAATCAATAGTCACTTAATGGAGCTTATAATGTTCACTTTTTGTTGAAGCCATTTTAAAATTCATGATCAGTTTGAAAGGGTGTAGATTTGGGTAGATGTTTCTGTTGTTTGTTTCTACCCACAGAGCGATACAGTGAAAGTTAAACTCACCTTTTTCTTTGGGTTGCTAACGGTCTCTTCAGTCAGTTGTTTGGGGGATTTGTTTGATTCTTTGCTGTCCACAGGTGGGATGTTTTTCTGTGACACTGATTTCTCAGTTGTCCCTTTTATGTCTGCTACCAAGGATTTGGGCTGATCATCTGATTTAAAACACATAAAATATTAAAAAATATCAAACATCATCCAAACATTTGGTAAAAACCACTGTGTCTACTATTTGAATGAATGTTCAGAAAAGAATGAATGAATTCTTGACACCAATCTCTAAATTAATGCATACATTACTGAGAAAGACATGCATTCCTTTGTTATCAATGCAATGCTCTTTTTATTTTTGTATTCCGTTTCTGTGTCAATTAAACAACACAACTAAGATTGGTCCGTAAGTCACTGGGCTCAAGTTTGTCAACAGTCAATATGAACGTACAGTATGCCTCATATATTCTGCAATTACATTCTGAATATTGCATTAACAAACATAACAGCAAAGGCTTTGTGCTGCTACACATACACAGGTGGCATCAATCAATTCCTGTGGATGCGTTTATTATTAAATCAAGTTTCTATATGAATCTACTCACCTTGTGTGTTCGCAGGTTGGATAGACAGCTTCTGGCCACACTCGCTGCAGAACTTGGCTGTCTTCTCCAAAATATCATGGTCACATTGTGGACACTTCATCTTCAGTGCCCTATGCAAACGAAACATAGATTCCTTTCACTTTCAATTTTGCCTCGTCGAGGTCTCGTGGCCTATATTCAGCACTGCAAAACAACCACACCGGAATACAGTTGTTCCTTTCACTTGGACTTTGAACAGTCTTATCTAACAAAATGGCAGATATAAACATTTCAACAAGCGATTTGAATGGAAATAACTGTGCAACCGTGTCAGTGATCCACTACACGCGCCACCTACAGTCTCGCTAACATGAAAAAGAGGACGTCTCACTGCACCCTATAATAAGAACAATTCCTCAAAAAATACTACAACTCCGTGATTTTTTAAAATAATACTTCATCAATATTAAAACAAGTTACTCTTTTTAAATTAAAAAATATCTATCATGTTGTCCTTGATGTTGCTCAGCCACACCCTGGAGTAACAATTACTTTAATAGTTTAAACTCACGGGAGCGGTGCTGTTATTTATTAACAATCAATAATAACTGGCATTATTTTTCAAAGGAAAAAATGTTTTAAACACATTAGTGGTCAAAGAAAAAATGCAAAGAAAATAGCAGGAGATAAGCTTGGCAGTGTACTGAATTACAAACAGGACAGTTGTAACAAACAGCAAACAGGAAATTTGGAAAAACGAATACAGGAGTGAAGCATTTTATTCTTGTTTACAGAAAAAAGGTGGGACAACTTTTTCCAAGTGTCGAGTGAAGCCTCTTCTTACTAAAAAAGATCTTTGGCTCCAGCGTGCAGCCAATCACATCCATGCATCCATGCACAGCAACATGACTTCCTGTTTCGATTCCTAACAAATAACCCAATCGAACAGCCAAGTCGAGAATGCTAACTAAACAAACAAACATTGATCGCCGTTATTGCCATAGCACGATGCATTTATGAGCTGCAGTAATGAATCTTTGTCAAAATAAATATCCTTGATACAATTAATATCGAGCTGTGTAGCAGCCGGTGTAGTGAGCTGCGTAGCTAGCATTAGCGCGGCCAGCTTGCTCCTGACTCACTTTCCAGAAAAAAACAATGACTGTTAAAAGAAAAAAGTGCAGGTGTAAAGGCAGATGCCAAATGGTATCACATGTAAATGTCGATTGAGCAAGACTTACCCAAGAATTAATCCTGTGGCAGAGAGGTCTGGTAGCTGCTCCAGCTAATAGGATTAGTTTATTTCTACTTTGTCATACCGTTCAGGTCGGAGTTTATTTATGAGCTCATCCTGCCAGCAAAGCAGTAGAACCGAGGTATCGGCGGCCCCCTCCTGGAATAACGCTTCTGTACTGCAAAATGCCCAGAAGTCAAATGGACCATGCGATGTACCGGCGTTCTGTCTAACTCGTCTGACACCTACTTTTCTTTCATTTCCGCATATGCTCTAAAAGTTTCGTTTTGTCAGAAATGGGCGTCGACTAATACTGTACTTTCTTGATTACTCATAAACAGTACTTTTTCTGCACTAGGGACTGACTTCGGTTCCAACAACCTTTTATAGTGACACTTTTTAATATTTATAATGATTCTCGTTTTCGTTTTTGATCAAGTCAGTTAGAATTAAACCGCAATTAACTGCGGTTGTAGGCTACCAAGAATTCCCCCATTATGTGTTATGGGGAACTGGAAAAACTGACTATAGCTCTCGGTTAAAAAAAAAAAACCCACAAAAAACAGCCCAAACTGATAGTCCCATATTAAACATGGGTTTATGAGCATGGTGCGTGTTCCCCTCATCATGGTGTCTGTTTCACTGTCATTTTTAAACTACATGGATTGAGGCTGAGTGATGGCTCAATACAATTAACACTGAGTGCTCAAGTCATTAGTCTTCAAATAGACAAAACACTGATCCTGCTTGAGGTGCAGACGTTTACTGTAATACTGAGCGGCCTGTGATGCCTGCAGGTTAACCTCTCATCCCGTTATGAGCTACGTCCTGTCTACAGTTCTCACATGACACCCATTCATCCACTAAAGAGAATTGTGTTTTATGTTCAATATGATCAACACGCACTGGTCTGAGGGTGTTATGCTCTTAAATTGCCAAGAGAGGGCAGAATAACCCGGATTTTGAACAAATTTAGGTAGGAGCTATGCAATGCAGGGACTTTTGCAAGGGACTCCTTGCAGAAACACCAATCTTTGGTGTTTTAGCAAGATAACATCAGATTCCACTTTAGCTTCTCAGTTTCATTTTGTGAAGGTACATTACCATGGTAACTTGGCCTGCGCTCCCAGTCCAGGAGTGTGTTACATCAAGACAAAGAAATTTGCCGTGAAAGTTAAATATAAAATATATATATATATATAATAATGACACAAATTTAGAGTCTTGTTGCTTTAATAGTATAGAACGTACTAAAAGACCTGCATGCATGAGTTAAAAGCACAAGTGGTTGTTATTGACAATAACAACTCTATTCACACTGTTAAATGACTCACCGAACCAAAAATGCTTTGTGTTGTTTGTCTCAGATGCAGTATAAAAGAAGCATATCAGAGTAATATTTGCCCATTGCAAATGAATGCCTCTGCCAAAAGGAAGGAATCTTAAACTGTTATAACGACAAATGTTTGCATATTAAAAGTGTAGGTGTGCTGTCTTTCATGCACATCCATCACTGAAGCCCTCGAGATCAATCAGGCAGATGCTATGAGGAGTCTTCAAAGTTTCAGTGTGATGACACTTAGGTCAATAAATTACAGACCACTGGTCCAAAAGTGCAGTTTTACCCTGAAAAACTCTCCAGTACATGCAAAAGTGCTTTCTTTTACTGCTGTACAGTGGTTTTTCTGTTTTGTTTTTCTCTAACTTGTCCAATATAACAATTTGTGCCTCACATAAATGTCTGTATTTAATTTCTTCCATATATTTTCAACTTTTACAGCCTGTTCAACCTGCTGCAATTCTCTACAGCCTCAGAAGGGGATATGGTTTACTAAGCCACTCCTGAGAATCTCAGAAACATAAGACCACAGGAAGCAAATTAACTTTTCGCAGTGCCAACAAAACACAAACAAGAGCATCTATGATTTGCAAAACACAGAGTGCCAAAAGAGGAGGCACCTTAACAAAGTGGTAGGCATCCAGACATGTTTGTCCAAGAGGCATGATGAAAGAAATCTTGCATAACTTGCATAAAGAAACATACTGTTGATTCCAATATAATGTCCGATCATTTTGGCATTGACTTTGACTTTGTATCTGAGAGATCTCTTGAGACCTTCACTAAACAACCACTTGACTCTTAAAATTGTGACCTTCTTTCATTTTGATCAACAAGAATTAGTTTTGGAAGACAATGTTGTTCCTCTTTCGTGCACAAAAATTTAATAAACAGCATGCCCTTGATGTGTAATTAGAGAGGTTCAATGTATGAAAGGGTTCAAGATGTGGTCCCTGAAACAAAGAAAAAGAATATGTTTGCACTTACTTATGACAACCTTTTTCGTGAAATGTGTAAGTGCCTGCGCAGTGTTACCTGCAAACAGTGCTGTAAATCACGCCTTCGTCACAATTATGGGAATCCGTCTGCTGGTGCCTGCAGGTGATACAGCTGATGAGCACATGTACCACTAATGCAGCACAAATTATTAACAAAACAGACAGCGGTTGTTAAAAAAATAATCTCACATGTTTGACATCCTCTTGGTGAAGTCAATAGTTGTGTAGATAATTTCTGATGTTTCCTCACACCAATTTCCATCTTGCGGTTGGCCATCATCAAACACAGGCCAGTTGAGGTAGGCTGCATTCTAGATACAATAACAAAGAGCTCATGATGTGATTAAAGTAGAACTGCATTCTTGTTTCAGCTCTGACAAAAATAATTAAAACCTAACATCCATTGAGCATTCACAGAAATTTTAGAAATGCTGGTTTAAATGCAAAAACTGCAGAAAAATTCAGTGCAATTCATCTTAACCTTTTATATACAGCGTATAGTATATACATCCACAAGCTCTTTAGTAGGATCACCTGCTTATTCATGCAATTTTCCAATCAGCCAATCATGTGGCAGCAATGCAAGGCATGAAATCATGCAGATACACATCAGCTTCAGTTAATGTTCATCAGCATTGGGTGAAAAAATTTGACCGTGGCATGATTGTTGGTGTCAGACAGACTTGTTGAGTATTCCTGAAACTTTTAATTTCCTGTGATTTTTATGGTGTTCCTAATAATGTGTTCCATGGGTGTATGTCACACAGCTCTAATTCACAGACAGAATCAGAATACAGTAGAACGATAATAAAACTTTAAGTAGTCCATATAAGAACAGCAGCACCTGTATGTCCTCCTCACAGTCTGTCTCTGGTGCTCTTGTCCTTTTTTGGCTGAGTCTGGAACACATATAGACTTTGTAACACCATCGCATGATTGGTGTATATGAGATTCAACAGCGACATAGTGTAAATATAGCTTACCTTCTGAAAGCAATAACAGTGGTTGCTATCAGAAGCGCAGTAACAGTAGCAGCAGCAGCGATGATAAACACATTTCTGGTGAATGTGCTGAAGGGAAAATCCACTGTGGGGAAAGAGTACAAGTACTAGCATTTTTTTAAAATGCTCATTCCTTGACACATACAACACACAAATTTGATCATTTCAAATAAGGTGTTTTTTGGCTGTAGATATGTAAAATAAAAGATATTTTTAGCAATCAGGACATGGTTGTGTTTTTGTACTGGACGGTATTATAATCAGAAGGGCTTCTAATATACTGCCCCCCTCCAACATGTGAGGACACAATTACTAGGAACACCTCTAATGAAATATTTTCCAGTATAAGACCACCTTATGGCCTAAGTAAATCTATATCATGGAATCTTCATCTATTTCCAGCAACATGGACAAATTTGCATTGAATTGCAATACATTGTACAGGTGTAACTAATGTAATATAAACATGTATTCTATTAAAATTAGCTTTTCATATTTCAATTGGAGAAAGACACTGAAGGACTGGTAATGTGAACATGTCAACTCACCTTTAACCTTTAAAGTCACAATGGAAGAGTTTTGACTTCCATGTTTGTTGGTAGTGCTGCATATGTACTGGCCACCATCAGAAGGAACAACCTCCATAAAGTGCAGTTCAGACTTGTTTCCAACACTTATGATATCATGATCATATATTTTAAACCAAATATAATGCTCCACTGGGGGGTTTGCATGGCTGGTGCATTCGAGGGTGACTTTGCTGCCCACATCCACCTCCGTCGATGGTCTGACAGACCCTGATGTGTTCTTTGGGCCATCTGAAAGAAAACAATAGTTATTAGTTTATTATTTCCTGCATTGTGCAAATCAAAAGGCTAAAGCTAAGACCCTTAAAGCCTCACCAGTATAAGAGTTGAGAGGCATCACGTACACTGTAAAATTTATTTTCTTTACTATTAAGTTTTCAGTTGTTTTTATGATCCCCCAGGTCCAGTACTCACATCCAACATTCACATTTATTACTCCTGATGTCGTTCCATTGTATTCTCTCAGGGAACAAGTGTAGTTTCCAGAGTTCATAGAGGAAATGTTACTGAAAAATAATACAGGTCCCTCACTCATGGCTCCTCCATTCTTGAACCATGTGAAAGCAGATGAGAGGCTGCCACCGTCACACCTGTTCATGCAGGTCAGATTCACAGAGTCTCCTTCCCTCACTGCTCCACCTCCATTCATTTTTGTCGCTACAGCCTCCAGATCTAGAAGAGCAAAGCACTGCTTGAGTTTCAAATTTTGCAGATTTGAATGCCAAGAAGATTCACCACTTTTCTGGTTTATGAAAAAAAAAAACTTACCCACAATCTTTAATATTGAGCCTTGTTGACCAGTCCATTGACCCTCTTTGGAGTTAGTTTTAAATCTGAACACATATTTACCAGTATCATTATGCTCTACCTGGTGAATTTTAAAAGAACAATTTTGTTTTTTGTCACCAATATACTGAAATCTGAAGTGGGAGGACTGACTCACTGATTCACTGTCAAATATGAAAGGACCCATAAAAATGCTATTCCTTTCATGACCCCACATGACACTTTGCACTTTCTTGTTGTTGGGATAGTAAAATAAACATGAGATGACAACAGACGAGCCTTTCACTGCACATATATGTGCCTGTTGATACTCTACTTTCCACATCTGGCAGAGGACACCTGAAAAAAATGTATGAATGCACACTTTGTCACCATAACATTTTTGATGTTGGCTTGAATGAGATAGAAGTTTTGTACTCACCAGACAGAAGCAGGGGCATCAGTGTCCAGGTCCAGTTTCTGTGTTCAGTGCACATACTAAAAGTCTTTCCAGTTACAGTCGAGTTATCATGAAGCTTCTTGATCAATCTTATGTAGCTTGCAAAAAGCTTTGCCAGCTATATTAGTTGGCAAATGTTGAAAAAAGAAAAAAGGAGGAGCTTTCTGTAAATTGGGTCACATGCATCACAGACTCATGTAGCACTTAAATTTGAACAGGGTGGTAACACAAGCCCTGCTGAGGGCAAATATGTCACACAAAAATGATGTTTTCTTCTGGGTAAAGCACAGTCAGAGGTACTGTTTTTTTCAACTGTTTTTTTCTTTAAATACAATTAGATTAATACTGATAAAGTGTTTTATTCAGTTCCAGCGTTTGCTTGGTAGCTTGAACGCAAAACAATCCTTTTATCCACACCCGCACAGCAAATGCACCCCATGTTCACTCAGCAGCAGACAACCCCTACCCAATGGAAAACACTGTCATGTAGACTAGAGACACCTATGGTGCACATGAAAAAGATGTATTTTACAGTTTTTTGATAAAACATTGAATGAGATGCGAGTACTGTACCTACGAGCCAGAAATACCGGCATCCAAGTCAGGTTTCTGTGTTCAAGACACGTGCTGACACTCTGTCTTTCCAGTTAACAAATTAAATCATCATGAATGTTATTAAGTTTCTCATGTAAGTAATTGTAAGAAGCTCTGCAAGGGTAAATTTGTCCCTTTTCTTCATCTCCATCTACATACTGTCTCTGGCTGCCCTAACACTAAAGTTCTTAGTCCCTGAAATGAGGTCACATATACCACAGACTCAGTGCACCGTCTCAGCTCTTTGTATTTGAACGTGAGATGCATGAAACCAGCGCCTCTATGGCAAAAAAAAAACACATCCTGTGCACGTCTGATAGTCTGATGTTCCTTTGTTGTGGTCAAAGCAACTTCATATCCGAGTTGGGATTTTTTTTTTACTTGATGAGACATGTCTGACCAAATATTACTATTACTTAATAATGTTTGGGCATGTTATATGTTTAATTTATTTGCCTTTTTACTTTGTAAGGGGACAGGAGGACAGTGTCCACGATTACATCATTAACACTTTTTTTTTTAGATAAATCAATATTTCAAGGCTCTCCAGAAACTGTAACTGGAAGATTTCTCTGCGGAGGGTGTGAATGTCCCACTGCAGGGCAGTTTTCGTTGACGAAAATTGCGAGCATGGTCACGGGGTCCATATAAGTAGACCCCAAATCGTGAAGATATCGAAGCAGTGAGCAGTGACGACGAGGAGGACCAGTCGATTAAGTTAGAAGTGCGCAGGAGGAAGCCTCATTGCTATGCCCGCTAAATTCATCTTCCCCATCGCAGTGGTCTCTGTGCTGGTTGCTTGCACTCCGACTGAAGCATGGTACAAGCAGGTGGCCGGTCCAAGCTACTACTCGGTGGGCAGGGCGTCCGGCTTGCTGTCCGGCATCCGGAGGTCACCGTACGTCAGGAGAGCGGAGCTGTACCCGTCAGAAAGCGGGGAGACTGCGACGAACAGCTTGTTTTCTCAAGTACCTGCGCACAATTTCATCCTGAAGACGATGGTCAGTGGTCACTGATCTTCATCAGCGCATTATCGACTGGATAGGATGCACATTACGCATGGCAAATGGTAGCTCGGCGCACGGGCGTAAAATGAATCCATATGTAAAATGTGTCTTACTGTTTAACTTGATATCCGGTTATCCTTAAAATTACAAAACATCGGATACTGGTTATTTTACAATAGCACGGGCTGGTCACAGGTGAAAATATTCTTTTGCACTGTTGTTCTATTGGTAGATATTTGGGGATGAGTTTGTAGCACTCGCATGGTCTGGTTATATTATTTTTTATTTTATTTTAATTTTATAATTATACCTTGGTAGGTCTGTAACCAAATGCTGCATTTATTTTAAGGAGCAAATCGTATTGCGAATGCTCATGCAGCAGAATGACCACCGTCAAATTCTATCAGGGATTAAATATTTATGCTGTGAACGATAACATAGGCTATAAGAGAAAGGTTTTAATGTAGGCGGTGGAGTCGAGATAATTTAAACTACTTTTTATGTTTTTTTGTAGTTTAATCTGTAGTTATGGTCCTATCTTATAAATTATATATGCCATGCGTTATTTGCGTGAATTCGACATAATGCAAAGTTACTTTAGAGTAAAAATGTCACAAATGTAGTCAGATACAAAGTGCAGTATTTCCCTCTGAAATGTAGCAGGGTAGAATAAGTTCTTCAAAATTATACTTATGCAGTGCTCGAATAACTAGTACTACTACAAGTCATTGTGCTATGAAATGACAGGATAAAAACTATCATGACTAATTCTTAAGTATGTCAACATCACACTGATTTTAGTGCACATAATGTAAAAGTTTGTTACATTCCTGATGTCACTACATCATTTCTGTTTCTCTCCAAACAGCCTGTTTGTATCAAAGACATTACACCAAACCTGCAGAGCTGTGAACTCTTCCAGGAAATCAAGGGTACTTTGAAATGCAAAGCGGAGGTCTTCCTGACTCTGGACTCCTCAGACTGTGCAGGAGACTGAGCAGTAAAGCCAGCAGCTGGGCTGGAGGATGAAGCCTACTTTGTGAAGGCATTAATGTTTAAAAACTGTACATTTTCTGCTGTCAAGTTGCATTTAAAGAAAGACATGCTTTTCACTAATGTATTCATTGATTTTTATGCTAAAACTGTCTGCAATCTTTAAGCTGTAAAAGTAATGCATTAATGTATTTATTTGATCTACGTTTTCATTAATAAATGAATCATATTGCAGCCCCTTGCTGATTTTTTAAATATATATATATATATATATATATATAAACACTTTGTTATTGGTCAGTTAGAGGCAATAAACATGTCAACAAATACTGAAAAAATAACTAAAAATTGGCGTATTTTTGTAACCCCAAAAACCTGGTTCTATTAAGTGGAAAAGTGGAGAAATGAAACTAATCAAACTGCATAAAAATTACCAAAAAAACCAAATAAATATTTTATTTAAAAGATTTAAAATAAAATGTGGCAGGTGCAGCTTAAAAAAACTTAACCTTTTTGCCACTTAAATAACTTTAAGCGTAAAACATTCATACATCTGAGGAAAAAAGTTAAATTCCACAGCTGTGACTGAGTAAAATCAAAACCTTTTTATAGGAGCTGGACAGCTGCTAGGTTCTCCTTGATAATCTGATCTATGACCATGTGGAAGACGACCTGTATGTTGGAAGTGTCTATGGCCGTGGTGAAGTGGTGGTACACGGGCTTGTTGAGATTGCTGTTACGTGACGAAAACATGGCAGTGATGTGGTGGGCTGCAGCATCCACATCACCATCTGCTCCTGGATTTGGACGAAGAGAAAAAAATATGACAAATCAGACATCCAGTTGAGTTAGGAGTCATACAAACTACAATAGGTCCAAGTCAGGAAGCAGTGATAAAAGCAAGGCATCCACTTCAGTAGAGAATCTGTATGTAATTAGTTTTCTTCTCAATCCCCAACTGGACACATAAAACACTGATGCACTGAGTGTTTGCTTCTCAGTTACTGTGAATGAGCATTAAATATGTATCAACATGATCTGTCCAGAGAGAGTGAGGCAAACAACAGGACTGTATGTCAGAAGGATTTCTGATTACCCAACGGACAGGGAGGATGCAGTGACACATCCAGCAAAACAATAAAGAGAAACACATAAAAACACATC
Source organism: Psettodes erumei (assembly GCA_016785225.1). Classification (NCBI taxonomy): domain Eukaryota; kingdom Metazoa; phylum Chordata; class Actinopteri; order Pleuronectiformes; family Psettodidae; genus Psettodes; species Psettodes erumei. The sequence goes on from JAFBJZ010000658.1 coordinate 42,840, forward strand.
CCTTGAGGAATTCAAGATTCTTCTCTCTTGAGATGCTGAGCCAGAGCTGGAGGACAATGTCAACACGGCATTACTGGACAGAGTTTCTCAAGTTTGGGTTATTAAACTTCCCTAAGTCTAAGTTCTCAGTCGATTCCCAAGACTGATTCTGATTAATCATCTACCTGCTTTGTTAATCCTTCAGCACTTTCTCACGAACAAAACCCCAAAGTATGCCATACTTCGATTCATGCAAAGTAACTATGGAATCATGAGAAATCTGACACCTAAAATCAACATATTTGCAAGACAATTTTGCCTACCTGTATAACTGGAAAGGTAAAATCTCAAGTGTCTTCCAGAATGAAGGATCTTTTCCCGAAAAAGGTCAGTTTTGTTCATGAACAAAATCTGTAGGAAAGAGATGCCACCAGAGGAAATATTGACAATGTCTAAGTAACAGTAAGTAAGTTTCAGTGGTGATTTTTCATGAATCGAGTAAAAAAAGCTTGCCTTGAAAGTTGCATTATGTCATTTTGTTGACCAGCAGTTACATGTCAAGTAAGAAAGTAAGTAAGTAAGAAATCACAGAAAATATACTGTTTCCAACAGAGCTACCCCAAGAGCATCTTGGCATATTTGTGAAGACATGTACATCTTTGTTCACAAGTGACAAAATACTGAGTAAGCTCCTCTGCAGTGCAGAGCAAAAACACATTGATAAACAGCACATGTATTAGATTTGTCCATGGTTAAGTCCATACAAAAAGATGGACAACTGCCTTTAATTAATCAAGTTGTTGGTACTTTTATTTATTAATGTGGTTTTGAATTTTTTAAAAAATGTAGTGGCAGTAAAATAACTCCGAAATACAGGATAATGTACAGATATAAAGTAAAGTGACCAACAATTCATTTCCATTGTCAGTATTCACACAAGTCCTCAGTTTTGAGACTCAGTATAGCCTGTGCACCATCTGCTTAGCGCAAATGATTACCATAACCACACACACACACCAGACAAATGGCAGACAGAGGCCATTAAAACAAAACTTTAAAGTGATACCGTATTGTAGTCTAAACACATTTATGAACACCTTTAAGAAAACCTGCTGAAATAAGTGCAAATAAACTTACCAGTGAGGTGCTGTTAAAGACTGTGTTGGTGCAGACTGATGTAAAAATTTCAAGACTCTCTTGCAGCCGATTCTGTGAGGAAAAACATGAAAAAGCAGAGATGGGGCTGTGAACATATAAAGTTTGCGCAAAATTTAACAACTCAGCGTCCATTCTGCCAAATAAGGAAAGACATATGTTACACTTGATTTACTGTATGTGATTACAACCAAGTAGTCGTTTTCTTACCACTGTGGGGTCCTCCATCAGTGTCATGTCATAACTGCTCAAGGCCACCACAAACAACACTACCTGTATGCAGTCAAAGCAACTGAGCCACTTCCTCCTCTCACTCCGCTGGCCCCCGACATCATACAACCTGTCAGACAAAACACCTCATTCTTTTATTCAGCCAATGAGCTGGTGACAATCGATCCCAGACTATAAGTGCAAGAAAAGAAAAGACACGATTCATTTGGTAAGCCTTTCTCCATGTTATATACCTTAAATAACTCCAATTGATCTGTAAACAGATGCTGTTCTTGCCCTGGAGAGCTCAAGTGTACTAAACTCTCCCAAGATTGTCAGGGCACATCGAGTTACAGAAACTTAACATAACTTGAAATGTTGAAGTTGAATGAAGTACTCTCAGTACTGAATTATCAGTTCAGAAAATATTTCATAAATAGCTTTACTTATTCTGCTTGTCTGTGGGAGAGTCGCACTACCACCCAGACAAACCTTTGACTTAACAAAAACAGCTTAATTGACTTACTCTTTCAAATATTGGAGCAATCTATTTCAAAATACAATCTGGCTCTAAGTGAAGCTGTGGGTCTTGGTGACATGGGTAATGGTTTCCCATTTGGGCCAGAAAGTCTCCAGGTGCATGATTGCACTTGTCATTTCAGAGGCAGTGAAGCGTTTACCCCCCCAGGTCAAGAGTCAGTTTTAACAAGCTGGGGGACAATAAGTGTTAACCGTGGTATTTGACAGTAGTTTCCATGCCGCAGAGAAGAAAATCATCGTTCACGACAGCAAGAATGCTTTTATGGCTTTACAGATTAAGTTGAAGAGCAGGATCAGACCTAGAAAATGGCACAACCTGCAAGACCTGCGAAATAATGTATCTGAATTTAATGGAATCTGACCAAGAGGTGAGACTGAGGTGCTTTCAAGCAGTTCCAGACATGCCTATCAGTTTTCAATAAAATGATAACATAATACACTGATAATTTAATAATATTGAGATAGAAGACAGGGTCTGATCACCTGAACAATAAACGCATCAACTTTATACAAGTAGACAAGAAAAATGTCTACTGCAGGGAGAATGCAAAACAACTTTCATAACTTTTGCATCACTACTTTCGACTACCTTCAGATTGTGAAAAAAAAAACCTTACACAAACATTCCTCTATAGTATAAGCTAAAAATTGGCTACAGTGATCAAAAGTTATTCTGTACATGTAGAATACTACTATATTGTGACTAAATCTTGTAATTTCTTAGGGAACAATATTACAGAACAGCTCTATAGTTTGCTGTGCGCACAAACCACTGTCACACCAATCCCACTTTATTGGTGTATTTGTCCCGAGCAACCACATAAAACATATAACTTCTATTACTGTTAACAGAAAGAAAAAAGAAAATTTTAGAAAAATACAATAACATTATCTATGTTATAATAATATCTAATTTGAAGACGTTTTAATAACTTTAAAGGGTTTGTGTTGACACCCACAGATACCCTGATGAAGATGTAAGATTTTTTCAATAACTCACGTTAGGTATATCAATAATATTCCAACCTTGAAGAAGCTACATGCAATATTCATGAAGTCCTGGTCAGCAGCTAAGAGATGTGATGCAGGGAGCATCATTGATGTTTGCTTACTCTGGAAACAAAAGTTCAAAGGGGGGAGGGGTTTCAATGTTTCACTGCTATGCTTCCTCCACATTTTATTCCTGGAATAAGCAGGGGGAGTGAAGCCATCAATATTTTATGTCTGAGTCATGCCCAGGCTGCTGCCTCCCATGGCTTAGCAGTAGAGTTCAGCTTTTACCAGGGATCCTTCAGGAGTTTGCGGTGAGGCTGAGTCTCCAGAGCCTCACCGAGCTGCTTCCTCAAACAGTAGAGCGCGGAACAACTCCACGAATGGTAATAATGATGGAAAGTAAATCCATACCCAAACGTCATTACTGCACCATACATGTTAACCCATTACAAATGGAAAATATTGCTATTGACATCTATAGTTATTATTTATTGTTTATTTATTCCATACCAGAAAACCTGTTGCAGTGAAACAACTTGAGTTGTGAAATATGCCTGTAGGTGATTCACTACAACCAACATTTGGTTAGGAGTACTTTGTAAGGTTATATTACTGTGTGCTATGATCTTTAAAATTTGGGGCCCGGTTGAGTGGTTAACACACATGCCATGTGGCCACAGCACCCTTCTGTCATTTATGGCTTTTCTGTCCTTTCACTCAAACATCAATTCTTTCCAGTCAATATAGTCAACTGTCCAATAAAGGATGAAAAACACAGAATAATCATAAACAATGAGAAATTACACCTTTTATCAACTCCAAAACCATATTGACATGTTAGGCCTCATTACTAAAAAAGCTAATAACACAAATGGCACCATCATATTCATCACATGTAATGAGCAACTGCATAGTGAAATGCATTTATTACATGCTATATTGCCCAGTCCATGTTTTGTGCAGTGAGTATGCGTGTAGAGAAGTCTAGATGCCCCTGGTCACATTCAATTTGCTTTCAGGTTTGAAACCTTGATAATAACCGAGATTTCTTCATTGGAACAGGTTGAATGTTTCAAGGGGATGTAAAAGTTCACCATATCATACTACATCAAAAGCTCTTCATATGAAAGGTATAAGTTGCAAAGAGAACAATTGTACCTCAACGTATAAAAAAATGAGATATTGTTTTAATATTAAGTGCACCTAATCAAGAACTTAATTGTCCCTCTAACGATAAATGTTAAATGACGGAAGCCTTCAGTGAGCGCAATGCGACTTATTAAAGTGCCTTTACCCTCATATGAAGGATTATGCTGGCGCAGGTTGTATTATCTGTGCACAGCAGTACATTGTGTATATCCTGTTTCAGCCACTGCTGAGCTTAGTAGTAGTAAGCCTTACCGAAAGATTGTTTCATTATCTTGAAACTGCGTCTCAATGATTCCACAGGTCCTCACTCTCACTCTCAGAACATCTGCCTCAGTGGGAACATAGTTGGGAGCGATGACTCGACTCATGCTTTCGAAGAAACTGGAGAGGCAACAGGAGGAGAACAAGAAATATCACTACCTGATGACTTGTTGACAAGTTCATTCAACTTAATGGTCATTCTGAGGGCTGCACGCTGTGGTGCTGTTGAATTGTGTTGCGCTATACTGAGTGGTGTTTCTGATTACGTCATCTGCAGAGACTGATATGAATTACATTGCACTGAACCATTTAAAACCAGGAGCTACAGAGAATTGTGTCAGGGTTTTTTTTTTTACCTCTAGCTGCAATTCAGTTGGAGAAGCAATGACCAACACTGAACAAGCTCTGATAAACATGGAGGTCAATATGATCTAAAACACTCAGAAGCTACAGTCAAAAGCACCAAGGTCTGCTGGGACAATAGATGCATACACAGCGAGGCACAAAGCAGAGTGACGACAATATCTTTACCTGCAACATTGGTTACAGGGCTGTTACATGGGAGTCATCATGCAAAAGCACTCAAAGTTTAACGATTTTATACTGTAATTATATGAATATGAAAATATTTGCTTTTAGCTCTTCCAGTGTAAGACCAGGCTGTTTTTTCATTAAGAGAATCTTAAACGATGGTTTTGATACTTTCGACCTCAGTCAACATTTTTGCAACTTGCAGTGAATTCAGGTGAAAAATCACTTTTTTTTTCCCAAAACAATATTGTAGACTGAGCAACCATATCAAACCACTCATCTCCCCTTCACTTCAGCAGATAACATCTTTCATTTAACAGACTTACCAAGGATACAAAATAAGTCTAAGAAGAAGTCTGTAAGAATATTTCTGAAAGTGCCTAAGGCTGGCAATCTTAAAATATAGTAGACATCTACTATAATTTTAGTGCCAGCCTATATATAAGACCAATCTTAAAATATCTCAGCCCCAGTTGTGTAATTTGCTGTTTTAATTACTTGTATTTATGAAGCCTTGGCTCTGCACAAATAATATACATATCATGGGTATAAATGTAAATGTACTTGAATTGGCTCTGTTATAAACATTCTGTCTCATACATCAAATTTCATTTTATACAACACAAAATACATCTTCCAACAAAGCATGTCTATGTAATTCCACCCGCTGATTTCCATTTCAAAACGTACCACATCTCAGCAGTGCTGAATTCAAGTTAATGAAGCTTGAGCTGCTTGGAATGGATTTCGAAAACAATTATTTTTAACAACATTAGCAGTTCAGTTTATGCCAAAAGCTAATGTCCAAGAAGTCATTTCAAACATCAAGGTGCCTTCAAGTCAAGTGTGTCACGACACATTCTAATCCAATATTCCTTGAGGAAGAAATCAATGTGGGGCGCAGCAGAGTGAGAACACTGAAAGGGAGCTCGTCGAGTTTCACATCATCCTCCACCTCCCAATCTTATTGAGTTCCGATAATGAAGCTGTCACAACTTCATCTCTCTCCGTCTGGCCAGATAGACTATGTTTTAACTCGGCAGACCTCCTACCTGTTGCTTCTAAGATAAGGAGTTCTAAATCGGTCAGTTTAATTCAAGTTCATACAAAAATAAAAACTACTTAAAATTCCCACCTGCACCTTCATTTTAAAAGACACACAATGCCAACAGCTTTCATGATAAATCAACCTTGTTTTTCTATGATGGCACCAGCCACACAAACAGTGGCACATGCAACAAAAGGCATCTTAATGAGCTATGCAAGTAGGTTAACAACTTCAGCTACAGCTTCACTGGTTCTTATTCATGAAACAGAAAAATAACTGACTCTTTAATCATGTCTCTTTTACCAGCCCCACCCTTATTCCCACCTCGCTGTAAACACTGCTTTTTAATTTGGTCCCAATTAAGCCTCCCATTCCACAAATGTCACAGGAATCATTTCCTGAAGATGAGTTATTCTCAGCCACTTGCTTTACAGTTGCTCCTTATTTACAAGATGTGACGACATGCTTCTTAGTGGGCAATTTCCTTTGACATTTCCACCGTCAGTCATAATCGGGAGGTGTCGTGCAGTGTCGATCATTTAAGGTCATTCTACTCACTAGAGCGCAGAGTCATTCAGCTCAAACTCATAGCCTCTGGCCACGGCAGCTCGCAGCCCTTGGTCGGCCCAAAGCGAACAGAAAGCATGAGCCAGGAAGGGGAGCAGTTCCTGGTCATCCCCCAAACACTGGCTGCAGGACAGGACGGAGCGAGCGTGCACCTGAACGGGAGAAGATAGAGCCACAATGTTGCTACAGGTAAACACTGACATCTAGTGTGACAAAGAGGGTTTTGCCACGAAAAGTGGTCTACAACGGGTAAACTCCCGTCTCCACAGATGACTGCATTGTGTCCTCACCTTGTTCTTTTTGTTGGCAAGGTTTATCCTCAGCATTCCCATTCCTCGAAGAACAAACTTCATCGAGGTCAGGAGGTTGTCTAGTACTGCAGGCTGTGAGGGAAATGACATTTTGTGACACAACAGTGATGCTGAATGTTGTATTTGGTTCAGATGACTTCAATGTGTTGGTTACAGCCATCTAGTACCTTAAAACTGATGAGCTCCTGCTTCGAAAAGCCATGACTGTGAATTATCTTTATCTGTTTGACCAGAGTGCTCTTTCCACTCTCTGCTGCTCCTGATGCACAAACCATAGAAATAAATACCAATACTTCAGTGCCACATGATGACTTAAAGAAATGCAAATGCCTTTAACTTACCAAGCATGAGGATTTTCACCACATTCATCTCAGTCCTGGCATGTTCACAGAGGTCTTGCTCTATTTTAGAGCTTTGGAGCTTAGCCTTTTTAGCTTCCTCTGTAATATCCTGGTGAAGGCACATTCCCATGCAGATCTAAGGGAGAACTCAGTTTTCACATGCAAGCAGGATACTCTGGGCTTTTTCTAACTACGCAGGTATGGGGGCAAATAACACCACCTAATGTATGATTTATGGATATGTTTGAGGAAGACCTTCAAAGGACATGGCTCTGAGAAAAAACATTTTGGGCACTTCAAAATTAATAATAACATGAGTGACTCTGGCTTGGTAGCTAATGCTGTCTGTATGCTTTCAACCATAAAAAACAGATAAATGCTATTTTCTATGAATATATGACTTAGTGAATCACATGTCTTTCAATTGCTTAAACAGTCCCAACCCAATGGTTTTCCTCACAACTCCTCAGCTATACGACATCATGAGAGTGAATATTTGGATGTTTTGACTCGGCCTGTAGGAATGATTGCATGAGTCAAAGTAGTTGAGTTGATGAGTAGTTCGAAGGTTTTGGTGCACCCAGAACATAAACAATCCTTTAGGTTTTCGACGAGATGTAAATAAATGAATAAAAGTACTACCTGCAATGGGACTGGCAGGATATTAAGACAACGAAACATGGCTGATTTTGCTCTGCGCGCAGGCGTGACGCTTGACTGAAACCCGGAGGCGTGTAGGTGCTGTGTTTGCAGGAAAATGGGGAGGCTGATTGGGGCTAATTGGGGGCAGGCGCGCATGGCGATGATGCGTTCAGATCAGCTTGGACAAACGGGTACAAAAAGAGAAAAACGTAAAGTTTTGCTCAGGCGTGACCACGTATGAGAAAACTTACAGAAATAGCTTTCCCATAGTGTAAAATTTTGAATGGGAGTAACTACCACCGGTCGTGTCTTGACTGAAGTATTGTACAATTTTGAAATCCTTTTATTTAACTCGAGTATTTCCATTTCATACTAACTATACTTCTACTCCACTGTATTTGAGAGCGAAATGTAGCTTTCACTCCACTAAATAAGCCTATAACTGGTGACTACATCAGGCCATTATACATGGTAAAAGGGAAACAGGGAAAAGCTTTGCTGCCAGTCTGCTACTAAAATAATCTAATCCTAATGGCCTGACATTTAACCAACTGTGTGAATCATACGTTGAAAATTTAAGATAATTTTTCTGACCAAAGGTTATCTAATGTGTCCAAAGCATGACCTTACCTTTCATAATGTGACTAATTTGCAGCCTGCTAATTTACCCGATGAGCAGGAAATGAATGAGACATGACAACCCAACCACACGCAGACATTTTGTTTTAGTGAGAACAAGGCGACAAACAGCTTTTCAGATCAAATTCTTATTATTGTCCGCAATAATATACTGTAGTCCCATCAGTTTTTACAGTATTTGTCAACTGAGAGTTGCCAATAACATATAGATTATAGTCTACGCTGGATACATTCCAACTTGACATACAGATATATTATTATGCTTTTCAAACAATATGAATCTATACAGTAGTTAATGGAGATGAGGTGAGTAAAATATACAGCTACAAAAAATATATTATTTAATCCCATTTGATATAGAGACAGAGGTTAAATTGGTCAGGGCTCAAAAATGACAGTAAGAGGTCTACTTCTGATGTGTCAAATCTGTCACAGTTCTCTCATTATATTATGAAAACTAAAGGTTAAAAGCAGTGTTGTGGTGTTCTCTATATTAGGATAAATCATAGTATTGATTTAAAAAAAAAAACAACAAAAAAAAAAAACAATTGCACTGAGAAGGCCAGGCGTGCAGGTCTCCACTGTGTGCTTTTTTAGTTAAAAACCTGCTCTAACAATAAAAATGGAACAGTTCTGATGTTTTATGAAAAGTCAGTGCAGTCTGGAGCAGGATCTGGCATATATGTGAGATCCCAAAAGGGTCCATCAAAGTTTCAACAATTCTCACTTCCAAGCAAAAAGTTTAAACCCAGGGAAGGACATTTTCTCCCCGAACTCTCTAGTGGTTTCAGCATCTTCCAGAAAGCCTTTAATCACTTTTTAATGCATACATACAGTACATACAGTATATACAGAGATAGAGAGATTAGTCATGGGGCTAAGCCCATTGTTGGGCAGAAAGCAGCAAAAGCCCCATGGAAATAACGAACCAAATCTCTTCCTTGCTATAGTTCATGCCTGACCAGCATCTCAAGTCTCCACACTTGCTGTTCAAATGCCCAAATCCCACAATATAGTATTTAAAAAGTTACTATTTTAAATTTTTTTATCAAAAAAATAAATGTACTTGAATTAAAAATATCCGACATAAAATAGAGAGTTGAAGACAGTGATATCTTCATTGTTTTAACTTTTTAAAATTGTTTTGTTAACTCAATTGTTAAATATCTGTAAATGTGTAAATTTTTTTGACGTGAACATGTAATTGCATATGCAGAATACATTAATACACAGAGAGCCCCCCCCCCAAACACAAACACACACGTATAAACGCACACATTGTATACCTGACGTATACACTGCACCGCTGTCACTGTGGCTTCAAACTGGCTGCAGTAATCGAGCATGTGTGTGCGTGTGTGTCTTTGTGTATTTTTGGTGGGGGTGTCATAACACTTATAAAAGGTCCAATTTACTGTACATGAGATAAGATTAATTGAGCTTGTCAGTGCTATGATGATTCTCAGTTGATGGTATCTTTTTAGGGATTTTCTACAACACAGCCTGGGCTCTTTCTTTAGTCTTTTCCTCTTCTTGTCGCTTCATGGCCTGAATCACAGCAATTTCTTTGGCCTCCTTCTTCTGGTTCCTTGCTTCAAAGAGCAACCTAAATCACAAAGAGGATATCACAAAAAAGTATATAGTAAGCCCTAGGTCCAGGGTAATACATCCTCATTCCAGAAGTGATTCAACTATATCCCATTTATTTTAACTATCAGTAAACATGATACCTGTTTTTGATTATCCTCTGCACTATGGCATCTGTTGTGAGGCTGTTCCCACTGTCAACAGTACGCAGGATTCCTTTCCTCCTGGGCTCCTGGGTATAAAGAAAAAAAACACTGTCTATAAAAGGTGACACAACATCACTGCAGTTTATTTCACAAAGGCACTTTCTAAAACATCTGTATATTTGTGGCAGTGACAATAGTCTTACAGCATAAGGGTCTGATCCATCCTTGTCAGGGTATATTTCTGTCTTTCCGTGGCAAACAAGATCCACCTATGGATAAGTGAGTCATGTTTTATGTTTATGTGTTTTAAGTTTTATTCATTTCTCACTGGTGACAACTGGTGAAATGGTGACAGTTAAATGCATTGCCTACACTTACCTTGAAATGGTCCAGCAAATCTTTTGTGACGGCGAAGGGGGCACCAATCACCACCTCCGACACATACTATGAAAAAAAACCCACAAATATGAATTAAATATACATTATATAAAAGATATACTGCAGCGTATTGATGGAGAGTGAGCAAGAAGAAGAACGCACTCGACAAGCCAGGACGCTGAGTGTTCTTTCGTGGACATTCATGATGGGGTAGTTTTTCCCTTTGTAGCGATTCACCTCCTGAAAAATGCGAACAAAGCACAAAAGCCAACACTGGACTCGACTCAGATTCAGTAAAGAAATTAAATAGGTGAAAGGAAAACAGCAGGACACTCACTCACCTGGTCAAAGTGCAACCCCACTATAATGTATGGCTTTTCTGCAAGCTTGTGCACCGCTTCCAGGAAGTCTACATGGCCAATGTCTGACAGGAGACCAGTCAAGGTTGACAGCTAAATCATTCACAGCAGCAATTCACAGAATTATGCATTATTCATACCATTCTGACATTTGCTTTTAAAAATGAAACAATCGCAAAGACTTTGTTGATGAAACTGTGCATGTAAGTGAAAAAATAAAAAATGTTGCAGAAATCTAGCGTGGTCATTCAAAAAAGATACGGAAGAGGTCAAAGGCTCCTGCCACGTATATGATAGTGTCTCCGGGTTGAGGCTCCTGGCCTGAAGCAAACTGAATGATCTTCTGTGAAGTCTGCAGGAACTGAGACACCCCCGTCCAGGGACTGTGGCCCTTCTGACCATGCGACCCCCATAATCAAGAAAAAGGCATAATGAGTTGAAAATTGACAGTGTAGCAATACGATTCCTGCACTTTGATATAGATAGATTATCACTGCAGTATATTTGTCCAGTCCAGACTACAATAAATATTTGTGCTGCACTTGTGCTCCACCCAGTGGTGTGAGTGGTACTGTCACCTTTGGACATTGGCTAAATCAAAGCTGTGCTGAAACATCCCCACTGCATTTATTCAGCCCTCGTCAGATTCACAGCAACGCTCTTCCTGTCTCAAATGCTCAAATGTGAAGAGACCCTCTACTGCTTTCACACTATTTAAAATGGCAACATGTTGACTCTTAAGTTACTTTCCCCATCCTGGAACAGAGGTGGCATTCACAGTTTACTGGCAAGGGCTGCTACTTGATTATAAAGTGGGTCCACAGTAAAGGCCTTTGTTCAGCACTGGTTGACATCTGGCAGCAGATAGCTACTTTGATGACTTGAATGACTAAAAAGTTAATGGAGGACGAAGCCAAAGAGCCAAAAATGTGGTTTTACATGTAATGCCAGCCAGGAGTTTGGAAGTGAGGAGGATTTGTTATAGATAAAGGGATGAATGAGGCAGCAAAAATAATAATTATTATAATAACAACCTGGAAATACATTTGGTACCTACCTTTCCGAAGTTGTCTGTGTGCTGCTGATAGTCTGAACTATCCTAAAGAGAACATAGGTCTGAATTAGACTTGTATTGTGAGCTGAAATCACTGAGAGAAAAGGACAAAATAATACCATACTCACAATGTTGCTGTGGTGTGCTTTGGTCATCAGCAGCATTCTGCCAACCAAATCCGTGGTTGAAACTCCCTGGGTTCTCTTACACTCCCTGCAACGACATAATATGCGGCGTGAAGGCTTATGAAAAACACAAGACAACATCCCGTCCTAACTGTCATCATTGTCTTCTGCATATTTCAAGAAAGAATAAAACTCACCTGTACCGTCCTGACTTCTTCACCTCTTCATACGTGTCCTTACCATCCACTGTTAGTGTTATATCATCTGAAATGACAGCATCCGCGACACACTGCTTGCATGAATCAATTAAAACTTGTTATATCTGTCAATACTGAGTCAATCCATTTGTGCGTCTGAATAAAGACATTGTGTGGTGATCTCCTGTACCTCCATGCACACAGAAGTCACAGTTGTACTTGTCGAGGGTCTCGAGGGTGGTGACGTATGGCGCTCCTTCCACGACCTCATCAACCCATTTTATGGCCCGCACCATCTTGTACCTTTCTTCTTGAGTGAAGACTGGCGGACCCTTGTGCTTTGCGATCTCACCTTAAAATCAAAAAAAAAAAAAAGACTCTTGAATGACACTGCGGACACACATAGATAATATATACTGAGATTAATAGAACGGGAACACAGAAATGTTGATTTGAATCAGTTTTCTAAAGACCAAATGTAGCATTGCCTTCATCACTGAAATATTTGGTTATCACTTCAACAGAGGGAAAGGTTGCTGATATCTGTGCTGGCCTTGACTGTGTAGTCATTTTGGGTTATCACAATGTCAGAATGCTCCAGTGTGCCACAGGACGGTTGCTGCACTAATGTCACAACAACCTCTTCCATACCTGTATGGGTCATGGAAAAAGATAAAGTAGCCAAGGGAGTGTTTCCATTGGTGTGCAATGATTAAACTGAGGTTTAATGGCTCTGAGCCTTACTGTCTGTGTGTACTCCAACGATGAGGTAATCTCCCATGGCCTTGGCCTGTCGCAGCTGATTGGAGTGGCCATAATGAACCATGTCATAGCTGGTAAGGGAGAAACAGAAGAAAAAAAGTATATGAAAAGTTACACTGTTTGACAGCCACTGCTTTATCACAACAAACTCCTCCAGCACACCAGTCATTATTCCCGATGATAACGAGACACTGGAGAACATTTGGTGAACAAAGTCTAGCCTGCTAGATAGTTGTGTGTTGTGTTTTCATTTTGAAGCACACACTGTCCTCAACATTAGAAATGGCGGCTGCTCTTCTTCTCACTCCTCAGTCACATTGTTCTTGAAAGTTCATAGTATGACACAAGTATGTGAAATAAATGAGAATCGATGCAGAAGGTGAACATATGTCTGAAAGATGCAAAACAATGATCTTATAGACCTAACAATGTTCCTGACATCATCAGCCCACCCAAGAAATCCACATCACATGATCAGCTAGATATATGATAAAATAAAAAAAGGTGGCAATGCCCCCCCCCCTCCTCTTCCCTCCACCTAGGCTATTATACCATCTGTGGATAATTAGATTAGCACAGATAGGAGACTGAGATGCAACCTGGTAATCTAGCATAGTAATGGAGAACAGATGGGCGCTGTTCTTCCATCTCTAATACATCAGTGCTTCCAACAGCTGACATCAGTGTGATCGTTTTTCTTTCTGTTCCACCTTGAACTGGATATTGTCATTTAATATGGACAAAAAGCTGATGAATGTGACTGCGGGTATCACTGAAGATGCCTTGAGTTTATTACAAACTGAACTCAGAGTGACTGTACAGATTCCTTTAGTGACAGAAACTGCAATAACCAACAGAAATTCAGTGTTATCAATTAACTTGGAGAGTCAATACTGACATAATGCCTGCTAAGTGCTTAAGTTAAAAATACAAAAAAAATTTAAAAGTCTTTAGTACATCCTATTACCTGTCAGCACTTCCAGGAGTAAAATGTAGAAAAAGACTACGAATAGCATTCTCAAAAATCAATTAAAAAATTGCAGATGCCAAAGCTATGGTATGCTATGTACAGGGCCTAAACAGTAACAGAATCTGTGTTGTTTTCAGCCCTAGGCTATGCTAATGAAAGACAGCATCTGTGCCTTGGTGCTGCAGTGTCACTATACACAGCCTGGACAGCACTGGAGTGTGAGTCCTGAAACAAATAAAACAACTATTACTTGACTGCAGGGCTCATTTGTGAGATTCAGACACAACCACTGCTTTTTTCACGAAAGGTGAACCAAATAGACGGGCCTTCTTCTTGTCCAGAAAGCTAATCTGAAGCCATGTGCTGTGCTGCATGTCTTGTGCTGTGAATCAGAGGAAACACGATCCATGTATGTGCAGACTGTGAGGCGATAGTGCAGGGCCAGAAGAATGTAGGGGGGGGGGTTTGGAGGTGAATGAAAAGAGAAGAAAACGCTGAGACCCAGACAGAGTTACATAATATCAGGAGGCTGCTTTTGGGGTGCTAGCTACAGACGCCCAACAATGTTACCGTATTCCTGTTGTATATTTTAGCAGGGATGGATCATGGCAGTGCCACCGTGTGATGATTAAATATTAATTAGCGCAGCCTGTTAGTGGACACCCAAACAGCACCTATGGTTCTCAAGTACAAACCCTGACACACATCTATGCACACAGTGATAAAATGTAATGGGACATGTGTAGAAAATACTATCAGAGATAAACACTGATGGCAACAGGGAACACCAGAATCATGATCTTGACATTTTGGTCTGGTTTGAATTGAATGCCAAATCCTACTGTTGTCCAAATTAAAATACCTGCATAAACAGCATCAAATGTCAGAGCTGTTTTATTATTACTACTCAGGATAAGTTACAATAAGCCTTTAATGAAAGAACAGCACACCAGTACTCCAGTTTACAGCCTTGCATGTCTACATCACCTCAGCAGATACACAGTGGAAGTGGACTTTAACTGCCTCCTTGATGATGCTCCTCTGACAACTGATCTTTAGCCCCCATCACCTCTTTTCAGGGTGACAAATAAGAACAGAGAGCTCCTCTGTGCAGAGAAGAAAGGGGCAGGGTCAAAGACATCTCAGCTGACGAAGGAACTGCGCTCCTTCCTTGGAATTTTCCTCTCATACTGCTGACAATGCTGGATGTCAGGCAGAGCGTGCGGCGAAGTCCATCGGGGCTTCGGGAAACAATGCGCTCAGTGACGGGTGTGGCTGTATGAGCCGCGGCGATCGGAGCAGGTGTGGGCCGGAGGGGTCAGAAGGGTTAATGACATGAGCTCTGTTGACATTGGCTCTCTTTGCATGCTCACCCCACCGGTTAATATTCTGGCATCCCAAATATTCTGCAACATGCCATCAAACCACAGAGAGACAGCCACACCTAAATGGCAGGAATTCTACTCAAAGCCAACGTAATCCTGGCCTTCGTAAACCGAAATTCAAAACATTTATTTTGCCTCTGCATCATGGAGCTCGACCCTGTCCACCAAGCTTGATGACCCCCAACCATCCGTTTGGCCTAACCAACCATTAATAGGCCATATTCGGGAAGCTGGGACCATTGACTAGTTGGCATTTCCGCTTGACAAAATGTCTCAAACAATTGAATGATTATCAAAATTTTGCAATTCACCAATTCATCAAGTCATTGTTGCAGTTCTAGTCAGTGCACTAAAAGGTTTGAAACATCACCACCGGGATAAAAAGAATTTTATTTTCAGCAACTTGAAGTTTACTCATGGTAAGCTGCAGACCTCCAACTCAATGGTTTTCATTATTTTCTACCTTTCTACCTTCTCTAGCAGAAAATATTTTCTGAATGGAAGCTGATCAGCGGGAGGTCTGTGGACATTGTTTCCTCACAGGCATGTTGTTGTTGAGTTCTTCAAATGCCATGTCTCAATAGCATGAGCACCACAAGCAAAATTGTATTTTAGTCCACTGTTTTGGTTTTTTTTAAGTTGTCACATAAGCACCAGCGAAGTCAGTACTTCTAAAAAAAATCAAAACCTTTTATATGCCAAAATATTACTGTGGATAAACTGAGAATTTGGTAAAAGTCCATATGTAATTGTTCTGGTCAACATTGGATTGTTATGTTTAACATGCAGCAGCAAAGAGGTATTCTGTATCTGATCTGTATCTGAGCTCAGCTTTACAGTGCATTCCTTCAAAAGTGCCAAGTTAAAGTGACTGAAATAGAGTGCTCAGAGAGTACCATAGGTGTGTCTGAGATGACACATTTTATTACCTGCAAATAATCTACAAAGAAAAACAACATAACTCCACCCAGACCAGTCCATTAAACCTGTTCAGTGTGCTCAGCATCATTAGGCTTGCCTGGCACATGAAAAAGTGACCATCATTGCTCAAGACATAAGCAAGGACAGTGTGGCTCCAACTGGGAAAACAGAAGTGTTTTGTTGTTTAGCTAGATGCTGATGCTTTTCTGACAGAGGTTTGTTTGTCTGTGTGTGTGTGTGTGTGTGTGTGTGTGTGTGTGTGTGTGTGCGTGAATGTGTATTGGTTTTTTTTTCTTATCCCGTTACATCTTGACACAGTAATATCTAGTACAGCAATGGTTAGGGCAGAGTGCTATATACTGTCTACTGAACATCTAGACAACACCTGGATTTCATGAAGGTAAAGGTGGACCATACCCTATAAGATTCAACAAAGCTGTAATGGGTTAAATTATAGTTCTAATTTATCTTATTGTTATTGCAAAAAAGAAGCACAAGAGAGAAGATGGATACATACTGTTTTATACAATTGTTAGTAAAATGTATTGTAATGTATTATGTTTTTTGGATTATAGTGAAGAGTGAAGTTTGACAGTATTCATCTTTAAGCAACTGAAATACTGCAGAATCCTGAGATATTGAACATTTAATATTGCAAATCACATTTATCAGCAGTTAAAGCTAACTTTCTGTATGGATATTACAGTATGCTAAAATATGCTTGGTTATGCCCACTGAACATCTTTGTTGAAGTATGAGTTTATTTGAATGTACCTTAGATTGAAGCCTTTATGGATTATGTTTTTGGTTCAGTGCTGACTTTTTACAATGTTAGAGTTTCATACAAGTGTACTAATAAAAGTAGAAATTCAAATAAGAGAAATTCTTTTGATTTACTACTAACTACAAAGTTAAGAGGATGATGGATCTCACAGCACTGTGAGATTTGGTGATGAAATCTACTGAATTTGGCAGAATGTGTGTGTCACAATTTGAATATTTGTGCATAGTTTGACAAAAGGGTTTCCTGCATGGTTTGGTGAAAGTGATAATTTAGTGAAGATCTACACTGAAGTAAAATCCAGCATAAAATGCAAGTCAGTGGTTACACTGATATACAGTACATTCACTGCCACACACAGAGCAAACAATAATGTAATACAATAGCCTGAATTACAGTATTTATCTGTCAGGCCATTCATAGTAGAACACTTACAACTGAATATCCAGTGTAAAGTTTTCTGCGTACTGATGAAGTAGAAGTCCTTGTCAGAGCCCTGTAACCTGCAGCAGGCCTATCCCGGTGACAGACTGCCAGAGTCATTCAAAAGCGCTCGATGCAAAACGATACAGGTGATTCCGCTGCATCTTAATCACAGTTATCAAGCAGTCACCCGGTGAATTACTCACCAGCCGTCGCACCACACCCGCACTCTTCGCCTCCTCTTCTCGGGGCTGCAGGCTGCAGCGCCGGTGGTCGTCCCTGCGTCTTTCCCGGCTGCTGCTGTGCTCACTTGGTGTTGGTGTTGGTGGTGGTGGTGTCCGTTCTTGATCATTTCTGAGGCTGGCGATTGATGTCTAGATGTGGAACCTTCGGCTACAGGGCGACTCCCTCTAAATGAGGTGATGAATGGACCGTGTCAGTTGCGTGCTCTCCAGTCTTTCAGTGCGGGACAGCCGGTTTCAGTGTCGGCGGCAGCAGCAGCAGCACCAGCAGCAGCAGCAGCAGTCCTCGTAGTGGGATGCGCCAACGCCTCCTCTAACAGCGACGCAGCGACGCACGACGCACGATGCGTCAAGCGTGCCAAGGAAAGCAGATAACCCACGAAGGAAGAGAGAACTATTCATAAAACACCATGTAACACGTCGTAGTTGTATATGGATTTTATTTTGAAAAGCTCTAACGTGGCGCTTTGTGTTTATCATGGCGGACTTGACGGAGGTTGTGATCGTACGATAGTGTGCCGGTGAATGCAGCCGACATGTTGCATAATAGCGGTGTTTTCTGCTGTCATGTGACAATATCTGGATTCCCACTGAAATAAAAGGCGAATGTGCCGAAGCTGCGTGATGACGTGCCACTATCTGATCTGTGCATTAACCTGGAGATGATACCTGTTTCAATAACAATATTTAAAATAGCGTTGTGTAGCCTCCTGTTTTAACACGATTACTATTAACCAGAATAATAAAGTTTAAAGTAGGCTTAAAGTAATTTTCTTCATTGATTTTCTTGAAAAGTATCAATGATTAAAAAAAAGGGATGAGGATGAAAACTGTGACGATTATGACGATGATGATGACGATGGTGATGACGATGACGATGATGATGAGAGAAATCCATCCATCATAAAGTGACAATAACCCTCCTACTTTATGCCATCAAAATGTATTAATTTATTATTTAAAAAAACAACTGCCAATTCGTGGTGACTTATATTTTGGGTACATCTGCATTCACTATGAAGTCTATTTTTGTCTCTTCAGTCTTATCAGACTCCTCATTGTGTCTGTTCTGCTCTTGGTTAATTTATCTGGGCGCTAACTGAATGGCATGTCTGTTGTATTTGTCCATCATTTATAGCCTCTTAATGACAGGGACACATTACACACTTATGAGACATCTTCTAATGTAATGCAGTTCAATACACCATTGCTAACTCTGCCTTCAAGAAATGAGTTAGGCCCTCTCTCATTGTGTCAGTAAAATCTTAAAGTAAAGAGCTGTTATTTTAGATTATTGAGTATTAATCGTATTAAACGTAGTATTTATTGCTAGTGATGATAATGTCAATAGCAAATATTAATCCTGGACTTGCTGCTCATCAAAAATAAGAACTACAGAAGAATTTTCAACTGATGGAAGCTTATTTTAGGCAATATTTCACGTTATGATATTTCAACAAGTGGAGTGAAATTAACATCTCTGCTGTTTGGTGACAGAAATGCACTGTGGGGGGATCCTTATGTTTAGACAATGTGGCGTCATCTTGTGGAAAAACCCTGTTAAATCACACAAAGCCTTTACACTACAGTGCCAGCAGAGGGAAACCCAGACCCACATATTGCAAAGCAAGCGCACTATAACCTTCTGACAAGCTGCGATATTGCATTCACTGGTATCTTTTGTCTTGTCTCCGTAGTTTTTTGGAATCTTTTATTCCAGCAGTAATAGCACTGACTATCTGTAAGATCATGGCGTTTAGTGAGACACTAATACTTGTTGGTCCTCTCTCAAAATAACCGCTGGTGTTAAGGAGCAGAAACACACCTCAGTATAGTATCTCTGATAGACATGCATGTCCTTGTCATGGTGACATTTGCAAGGTGGAGCCCCATGCCAAGCTTTGGCAGGGCAGAGGTGGCAAATGAACGGCCCCGCTGATGGGGATGGCAACATTAATTGTGGAGCAGGCTGTGGTCTGAGAACTGGGTCAGGCACCTGCTGCAGAAGTGGGTGAAGATGAAGAATGCTGTCCTAGATTGCCCACCAGCTCACCTTAACCCAACCCACCAAATTAATCAACTCTTCAGAGGCCATCCGGTTGTCTGGGGCAGGCATCCAAGGAGTGAGGGAGGAGAGCCTGTTATAAGGCACAGGTCACACAGACCTGTAGCAGTCGCCTCCATTTAAGAGGGGGAGAACAATGCAACGCTGCAATGGTGCTGAGACACTTGGGTTTAGACTTGGCCTGCAGGATGGAGTGGTAGGATGTAGCTCGTCTTCAGCCATCTGTCTCTTTGTCTCCGCGCGTTCTCTCATGAGATGTGTTTTGAATGTGCTGGGGTTGAAACGCCGCTGAGGAGGGTGATGTTTGATGAGGTGCGCTGAGACAGAGGGGGTTCAGGAGCCCCGTGGGGAGCAGAGATGACTAACTCACTACTCCTCCTAATCTAGGACAAGCACACCTAGACATCCTTCATGACTCTAATGTTTTACTCGTGTCGGGCCAAAAATACGTCCACCGAGGTTAGCCAAAGTGGGTCGCCTGGCGGCTTTTTTTGGATCACAGAAAAAGAAATCGTGCCATCTAAATGATCGCTGTCTTCTAAAACCCACCCTGGACGGCAAAAACCCTTCCCCGTCAGTTTATTTTTACAAGTATCAAACTGGGTCAATGACGCCACAGAATACGACAAAAACCCAATTTGAACAGTGTTTAAAAGCCTCCAAAGACAAAGCGGCAGTGCGTAAAATCCTTTTTCAAAAGATTTTATTGGTCTTATAGAAAATAAAGTAAGCTGTATCAACAAACATACAATATATACATCAATAACTTAGACACCTCGGAGAATCACGTTTAAATCCACAGTTGTTACTGTATATATGAATACATAGTACTTATCTACAGATTGCAAAAAGTACAATAATTTAATTTATAAATAGTTACAATTAACTATTGTCTGTTTTCATACAAAGTACTGCAATATTTTATTACAACCCATACAGAAAAATAACAAAACAGATTATTAACTTTGTATTACTCGCTTTAGTCAGATTTTTATACCTTTGAAACACAGACCCACTCCATGGAGTAAAAGAAAAAAACAAAACAAAAACTGCACAGTCAACTGTTTACAAAGCATAAGTTTATGGGGGGGGAAAAAGCGCCAATGTCGAGAGAGCTATTAAATTCAACTGCCACACAAGTGCTGTTATATATCCTCTCTAACATGTTGCTTGTAAAAACAAAACAAAAAAAAACAAACGACAAAAAAATAAAAATAACAATAAGAGCCATAACCAATTAAATCTGCAGAACAAATTACAGTGTTAAGATCAATTTCAAATACACACACTCGACATGTAATGAGAACCAAAATGCTGCGGATGGAGCTACAGCAAACAACGAGCATTAATGACTGGTGTAGCAGCAGAGGAACCTCAATCATTCATACAAAGACACACACAAACACACATACACACAAACAGACACAAAAAAAGATATTGCAAGTGGCCCTTGTGACATAATCTTTTGTAGCATCCATTTCGCTCAGTGCACAAAACCTAAAACATACTGTGGAGATATTACAGCAACATCTTTCAGTCACGTATCCGAGTCCAATTTATGGATCTGCATGTCTGCTAATTTAAGACCAGAGTAACGAGGGGGTAAGGCTTGAGTGCAACTGTCCCATCATTCCTGTGAGAAATTTAAAAAAATATATACACCACATGCTATTACAGTTTTGACACGTTAGCTACTATAAACAAGGGCCGACTGCTCTTCTATTTAGGGATACAAAGTCTGAGGGCGAAATAAAAAAACAAACACATTTTTACCAAAGAAAAACAAACAAAAGCTACAAAACAGCAAGGATTATTAAATAACAGACCATTAGTCACTTGGACAATATTGATTACTCTTACATCTACTCTTTCACACCTTTCCACTGAGTTGCATATTAAGGGTCACTTTTTCACAATGGTGATTAATACCTACTGTAGCTACATACTATACACCTGTATGTGTGTGTGTGTGTGTGAGAGAGAGAGAGAGAGAGAGAGAGAGAGAGAGAGAGAGAGAGAGAGAGAGAGAGAGAGACTCGTCATCTCTTGCGGAGATTGAGAGATTGGTCGACGGTGCCACTCGAACACCTCAAAGACACTTTGACACGAAAAAAGATTCACTCCACAAGACTGCCACAGCAATAAGGAACGCCAACATCAATACTGGGCTATGTCAAGAGTCGGATACATATTTTCCCACAGTTAACCAGTCGATGCAGATAGCTAAGCATGTTGACAAAGTGAGTGATATGAGAACTTGCGCACGGACAGCGTAATCAGCACTCAGGTCTCTGCCAGCGGAGTTTTTGCTGAGGCGTACATTAAACACCCCGGCGACACTACGAGACGTTCGGAGCAGCAGGAGCGAGCGCGAGGTCGCGACGAAGCGCGCTCCGTTCATGTCATTACGCAACCGCTTTCACCTTGAGGCGCGAAAACCGCTTCGCTGTTCGGCTGCTTTCGGAGGAGCAGGCGAGCGATGCGACGCCGAGCACAGAAGTTCGCGCTGCTGGCAGCTGTTGTCGATTGCAAATTCTACGTGGTCGTGCTGTGTCTCTTTCCGAGTGTGGATTGAAGCCCTTTATGACATGCTTGTTATAAAAAAAAAAATAGGATAAAATGAAATTTAAAGAGAAGAAGAAAAAAAATGAACAGAGCTGCCATCCCTGCTTCTCATCTGGTTTGTTCATTTTAAGAGGGACCTGTTTTGTCCTGAGCAAAACAAGCAGGGGCTTAGTGCATACAAACCCTCAGCCAACCTCTACCGCTTTTAATCTGATGATCTGAAGACCAGTGGGCATATTTACACAAGCGATGCTGCGCCGTTTTGTGGCTATGCTTTAAGTTCACTGAACGCAACTTCTTGGGGAAATTGCAACTTTTCTTATTCAGATTCGGAGAAAACAAAACAACACACATCTACTGGTACTACGAAACAAGTATGAAACCGGTTGTCACATTTCTTTTCGTCTGCGAAAAAGTAAATTTGAGGGATTACTCAAATTACTTATTCCATTCCTGCAACCCAATTCTGACCAATTAGGAGGCTGAGGAGAATATAATAATGAAAAATATGTCCATTAACGAAGTCATTTACTCTCAGGTTGCTGGAGGATATATTCAGAGGGCATCCAGCACCAGGTGCAACCATTATTCAGATTCTGTAATGACAGCATCACTTTCAGCGTCAGGTAAAGGACTTTGAATTAATGTCCACTGATGCCGTTTCGCCCAACTCTGCCTTACATGGGTCAATATGGTAAACTCTCGATGACACTATGATTTGTAACTAACACCAAGGAAGCAGAGGATATCACAGATGCCAATACGCACAAAGACAATTGACCTTGTTTACACCACCTAGTTTAGCTCTACAGATTTGTTTTTAATAGCACAGCATTGACATCTATACAGTGAACGACACTGCCAACTTGTCACTTACACGTCACATCACGCGCTACCCCACAGTACGCGCCTAGTCACTAGAAAAAGCTATCAGACTTCAATAGTAAGCCACTTTCGGTACAATTGCAAAAAAGATGTCACAGGATTATTATTTTTTTTAAGTTTTCTTTTTCTGTATTTCTATAAACAATGGAAGGTAATCTACCTAGTAATAAAAATCAAGAACCCAACATTAGACAAAGTTTTCTACACCTTAACAATTCAAACAGTAAAGCTCGTGTAAAGATTTTTTTTGTTTGTTTTTGTTTTTGGAAATATCCGACGGCCCTGTCAACAAGTAATTACAAAAAATGCAATATATATCTTTTAAAAGAAAACAACTTGAACATATTTTCTCTATGAGCAAAAATGATGCTTCAAAACGTTTGTGGATTTCACTGTCCCCCACAAAACATGAGGATATTTCTGTAATAACATTCAGATTTTCAGATATTGTAGAAGAATCTTGTCATACTGGAATGGCACTCGGCTCTGGAACAATACAATTAAGAACTGCTGATCGTTTTTGAACGCTTCCACTTAACCATAAATATGCAAGACCTCTTTGTATTTTCAGTGCATACATATATTATTGCATCTACCAGTCATATTGATAATGACAAGTTCATTAAAGCCTGTCACAGATGCATAAACAGAAATGAATGCTAGATTTGGGAGCATTATTTCATGCTTATATTCTTGACAGGCAACCAACGCAAAAAAAAAAAAAAAAGAAATCACAAATTGGACTAATTTACTAGTTTTGGGTTAGTCAGGCTGTTTTGAAGACATCTGTAGCATCCACACCATTTGACCATTTGTTGTTTATCCTAATTTAAGTCAGTGCATAATAACAAGCAAAAGGGTTTTTAAGTCAGATACATGCCGGCCCTTAAGTTTATGCTGGGTACTAGGCCAGAAGTAACGTCGTCATAATAATTTTTACTAGCTGTGACAAGTTGCAAGGCTTGACAGATTCCAATTCTTGGGACGGAAAAGTCTTAAGAGCTCAGTCTTAAAGTAACACAGTACCTCATCAAAAATCAACAAGCTTTTAACAGTCTGAATTTGACACCACTTCGCACTTTGGCCACCTAATATTGCCTTCTTGAATATTTGTAACCGCAGTTCGCGCTTGAAATGAAATGTTTCAGTATTGCCGATACCTCAATGTTCTGTAATAACCAACTGGAGTATCTTAAAATGTACAATTTGATGGTGTCATCCCCATGCACGACAAGTGCGTTGGCAAGTGCACACTGCTGAGTCGTACTCTGTGAGGGATTCTGGGAAGCATATCATTAGTGTTAGTGCCAAGGGGTAAAAAAAAAAAAAAAAAAAAAAACAGGTGATCCTGCAGCATGTTACAATGCACTGACTAGTCTTGAAAATCTTCCTCCCGCCCCTTTCTGCTACTACGACCTAGCCTCCGTTTTGGATTTGACGATGGTGATGACGCTGGTTGCGGCTACTTTACCAGGGATGAGGGGCCCTATGACAGAGGCCATGGGTCCCCTGGCTGAGGTGACGGGGTTGCGCGCCACAGTCCTGGCAAAGCTCTGGAGGGCCTCGTACTTTGAACGCAGAGCGTCCAGCTCCACCTTCATGCTGGCATTCTCTGTGGCCAGCTTGTCCACCTCCTGCTGCAGTTGAGCCTTTTGCTTCTCCAGCTCCTCTTTCTGGGTGACACGCTTCACCCGGCAGCTGGCGGCGTAGCCCCGGTTCTTCAGGGTACGCCGCCGCTGTTTCAGCTGGAGGATTTCCTCCTTGGACAGCCCCCGCAGATGCTGGTTCAGCTCCCGCACGGACATGGTCACCAGCTCGTCATCTGTCAGGCTGGTGCCATTTTCACCTGGCTCCCTCTTCACCTGCGGGCAGCGGTTCGTTAGCACTGGCTGTTCCATTAATACCTTATCGAAATTTTTTCACACTTGATGCATGCAACCTACTTACCTTCAAGGCCTTGTTTCCCTTGTTTGTGGTAGTCATGCCACGAGAGCCGCGTCCACCTGTACTGCTGGCTGGTCTGTGGGTAAGAAAACTCATTATGAGCACAAAACAACCCTACCAGGAAGGCATGTTCTTGGAAATACGCAACAATGTGCCTACAGCATGACTAAGTCTTTGAAATACAAAGTGGGTCAAGGACTTCAGACTTCCGTTTAAGCGATGGCAAGTCTGTTCAGCGAGCGGTACCTGGACTATAACTACAGCTGTCACAATGAACAAACAACTTGGTGGTCTGCATGTCCCCTCGCCAGCACACATCGTTAAATGAGCAGGACCGGACCATACGATTCAAGCGGGAGTGCTTTGCAGATCTCCCCCTTGAATACTGGGCCGTATTGGAACAGCAGCGCGGTGAGTCACACGGAGAATGACATTTAGCCGGCTGGCAGCAATTCCCAACAATTTCTTGGGAAAACAAAACTCAAGAGAAGTCACTTCTAGTAGGTGCGGCCTTTTGGCCGCGGACATGAAGGGGCCGAGACGAACTCAAGTCTTTCTCCCGTACATATAACCTCACGCTACATTCACGTGAGGGGCAAAGGTCAGGCTCCACGAGCACGAGCTATCCCGTGGAGACAGTCACACCTGTCCAGATTTGGCCAGCGGGAGGGTATAATCCCGTAAATCAATGAGGAAAAAAAAGGTCCATAACCACTGCAGAGCCTCAGCTACCCTCCAGAATAACAGCACTGCACTGCAGTTTATTCTGTCGTCTCAGTACTGAGGGAACACCAAGCGGAGCTGTGCAGGCGAGAAATCTAACTTACTGGTGTTAAGGCAGACAGAAGGTTGGGTGCCTTTCTCCGTGTGAGCTCTGTCACCGGATAAGTACACACACACACACACACACACACACACACACACACACACACACAGTCGTGGCCCTGGGTGCTTTACAGTACACACAGTAAATGCTGTGTCAGCGACACAGGCACCCACCACAGGCAGCCCAGCCAGCACATTGCCTCGGTAAGCTGATTTGCACAGCCCATCGGTGTGTGTTTGTGCTGAGCACATAAACAAACGCATGTGGGCTCTTACAACTTTTTAGCATCATAACAGGAAACAAAAAGGATCCCGAAAGGAAATGCCGCCTGGGTGCGTGCGTGCTCCGGGCCCACGCGCCCGCTAAGCCCAGTCACCACGCACATGTGCGATGTGTGCGGCGAGGCTCGGCAAGGGAAGGAGCGAGGAGGGAGCACAGCAGTCGCAGCTCTGAAGTCGTAGCACTATCAAAGATGGCCAGGATATTTCCATGGCAACAAACGTGTGCTACAGGTGGAACAGGTCACCTGAGCCAAACAGGGAGAGACAGACGCTTGTTAAAAATGACCTGAATACGACACTATCACACAGGCTGGGGACATAACATGAGGTCAGATTGTGGCGCGCATCCTTGATGCTTCCGCTTCAAAAAGTTCTCTGGCTCCTCATAAAAACGTTCCGCCGCGCCGCAGACGCCCGTATAAAAAGGCCTTTCACAATCTTTCATCCCTGTTGGCTATGAATAGCCGAGCGATAGTAACACCTACCTTTCACCGGCCTTTGTGGTGACTCATTTCCAGTAAGCATTTGGACCGCAGATGCAAAACATAATGGGATAATGGTCTGCCTGATGATGCGCAGATAATGGACAAATAGACAGGAAAGTACTCCGCTAATAGCTACTGGGGACGAGAGCAGAATAAAGGCCGCATCTTCCAAATTTCATCTTAGGCCTATCACCCCCCCCCCACCCCCACCCCCCCCCCCCCGCACCTCGGAATCTTGAACATGCGGAGGGACGGCACACTGTCCAGGTTTGAGGAGGAGCGTTTCGGTCACACAGCTGTGCGGGGCGACATGGCGGGCACTGCTTGGCACGCCGAAAGCTCACCATATGACACCGTGGAAGGACTGCGCCCGGGCTGCAACCCTCCAGCGCAGGCTGCTGCCAACAGACGGCTACCAATGACAGGGCATGGCAGCACAACACAGACATGGTCCAACGCACAGCTGCTCCCATCCACCACCAGGCATGTCATACCTCACGGAGACAAAGAGGCACGATGGCACAGACACACAATGGAGAAAAAAAAAAGGGAGGTGGGGGGAAACACACCTATAACCCCCCCCCCAAAAAAGTGACAGATTTGATTGCAAAAGAATGCCCATGCACTTGACAATCTCGCCCTCTTCGCGGCCGACACCGTCGTCTCCCTTTGCACCCCTTTATTACCTCCGATTAATGATTTCAGGTTGTCTATGTGTGCCGAGGAAAAAGAGCAGGAGGTGAAAGCTGCAGCTCGGAGCATGGGGGGGGGGTCGCGAAAGAAGGGAGCAAGCGTGGGGGACACGGACGTCTTTTGTAGGTGCTTGCTGAATTTTTATGAATTGCCCCGGAAGAACGCTGACAAATCAGAGATGATTGCTTGTGGAGGAGAGACATCACACCCACAGGAAATAGAAAACGCTGAGTGTGGTCACCCGGAGAAAGGGAAGGAGGGGATGGTGAAAGCGAGAGAGAGAGAGAGAGACAGAGAAAGAGAGAGTGGGAAAGAGAGGGTGAGAAGAACAGCCTTGTGAAAGATGCGCACTCGGCACATTTAGAGGAGCTTGAGAAGAACAGGTTGAGGGAAGGGAAAAAAATAAAATAAAATAAAAATCCTGATCTCAGCAAGGACCAAAAACCAAGGTGCCAATTAGGAAGTTGTGAAGTTGAACTAACACGATGAGAGAGACCCAGCCAACCTTCAAAAGCTGTCTGTGTTCATCTAAATCTGTGGAGGGCGGCTCACGAAGGTGGGGTCGGCTTAGGTTGATACTCAGGCGGTGGGTGGGGGGGGGCACTGGTGGGATAAATGCTGATGTGACATGATAGGTCCGGCCTTGAGCCTGTGTCACGCTTTAATGATCTCATCCCCTGTGCAGGATCTCTCCAGGGGGGCTGCCAAGGATGGACACCATTAGCTTGGGGACCCTTTGTTGAGGGGGAACCGAGGCTACAGCATCCACGCGCTGCATCCCCTGATGAATATTTATCACTGTCGCTCCCTGCCTAAGGTGGGGGTGGGAGACAGGGGCGGGGGCGGCAGGCTGAATAAAGATGCTCAGGAGGTGATTCTTCAAGGATACATCCAAGGCTCTTCCATCAACGGCTGTCTCAAAATGGCGGCAGGCTGGTGGGGGGCGGGTGGGTGTCGCTTTGTGGTACGGAAGGTGGCACGCACGGTGGCGGAGGTCTGCGGGGAGAGCCGGCTCCACTTGACAGCAGTGTAACAAGATTATCAGGGCCATAAGTGCAAACAAAAACCCCAGCAACCTGCCTCAGAATCCAGATTACGACAGCGCCCGCTCTCTGAATACTAAACGTGGCTGGGGAGGACTAACGGGGCGCAAGCTTTACGGAGGCACGACAGCGGGTCGCATATCACCCCGCTGATCGCGCGCATCCACACCGAGACAGATCACCCAAAACCGCGCGCGCACATACAAATTTAACTTGTCACGATCAATTTCTTGAGAAGAAGCGTCCGAGCACTCGGCACTGGCAGCTTGCTAATGAAGTGAATAAAACTAGACGGTGGAGGCGCATGCTGATGACAGACCGTTCCCGGGAAAAGCACGGGCGGCATCCAACAATGGCCACCCGGCGCTGTGGAGCTAACAGCTGAATTATCGCCTCCCGCCGAACAATACATGCCACCCCGAAACGAGGAGAGACGCGGTGCGGCTCA
The DNA here is from genome assembly GCA_016785225.1 of Psettodes erumei. Lineage (NCBI taxonomy): Eukaryota > Metazoa > Chordata > Actinopteri > Pleuronectiformes > Psettodidae > Psettodes > Psettodes erumei. The sequence goes on from JAFBJZ010000658.1 coordinate 71,771, forward strand.
TTTCAGCTTAAATACGTCTCTTCTGCCGCGACCAGAGCGGGCTCGCGGAGACGGCCTGCGCGGCCGCGAGTCAAACTCGTGTCGGAGCTGCGGGCCCCCGGTGCAAATGAGGCCTCGGATGACTCGGCGCGGTTTGGCGCCGCTTTTTTTTCTTTGCAAAAACCTGCAAATCTCTTACCACAACACAAAGGGAGAGCGCTGGATGTAAAGTTAGTCAGTTTCCCTGCTCAATAATGTATGAGACTTGCAGCCTTTCACCCCCATTATCATGGACTTTCCACAGGAAATAGAACGATGATAACCGCAACGATATTGAAGAGCACATGATATGATAATTGTATGAAATATAAAAGGGAAACGTCAGAGGTTTCTCATCATGTTTGGGCTCGTTAATTTATTGTCTCTGCTTATTTGTTGTGCTGTCCACTTCCTCTTTCGGGGAGCTGGGGTGTGTGTGTGTGTGTGTGTGTATGGGGGGGGTGTTGAGATGTTTAATGCCGCCAGCCAACATGTTCGCCCTGTACACCCATAAACAGCCATTCTCAACACTTCATGCCTGATCAGAGCCACTACTTTTACTCCCTACCTTCTAATTCGGAGGCAAAAAAAAGATCGCTTAGATATTCAGATCTAATCATTCCTCCCTTCAGCTGAGTGAAGTCAATTATCAGGCAAGCTCCATGTGTCGGGCGCCATTTAACTGCAAATTAAAAATCAGACTCCTCTGATAGCCCTGGACGACTTACTGGAGGACTGGTGTAAACTTGTGTATGAGACAACAGCGCGCGAGCGCGTCTGTGTGAGAGGAAGGTACGAAGGGAAGAGGGGAGGGAGGCTATTAACTACTAAGTATTCAGAGCGTGAAATAAGAGTGACAAAAAGGGGGAGAGGGGAAATCATTCAGCAGCTTTCACAGGGAAATGTGATACGCTTGTAGTGGAGGGGAAATACTGAGCAGTGACTTTTGACCAACAGAGGTATAGGCCAATATTAAAATAGCAAGACACCAGAAATCGCGGCCTTTTCTTTTTTTTTTTTCCCTTTTCTTGAAGGACTGACTCTTAGAACAAATACAATATCGCTGTTGTTACACGTTTGCCAGCAAACGCCTGCTCATCATCCTGATATCGTTCCGGCCTGGAGGTTTGTTCAGCTGAGACGAACAGACGGACGTTGGATACAACAAAACGTGCGACCGTCAAAATGTGTCGAAATCACTAAAAGAAAGAGGACTTGCTGCAGAAGTGCCCTTTTTCCACGCACTGTAGAAAATAAAATAAAATTTAAAAAATAAAAAAAGACTCAATTGCCACCTGCTGTGTAGCACCGCATTCTAACCAGGACCAGGATAAACGTGTGACAGTACATGCAGACTTCTTGAAATTACAAGGGAGAGCCCCCTTAAAAAAAGATATGTTGTAAATGTAAAATTTTAATTATTTTATTGTAAACTATATTTGAGACTAGATTTGACTCTCCAGCGCTGGCTCAACGTTAACACAACGTGTTGTGGTAGCTCTCAATACCCCTCCTAAACTAAGATTGCAGGGGCCTCTCAGGATTAACACCAACAGATTTAGATTAGTAATGAATTATTCTGTCTATGTTTTTGAAAGAAGTGAAATGCTATCGTGATATCTGGAAATATTTGTTGCATTTCAGTCGAGGTATCTTTATGTATACGGTGGAGACAAGCAGTGGGTGGCGAAAGCAGAGAAGAATCACAAATGTCAAGCAACTTCATGTAGTTGGCTCACAAATTACCATATTTGTTTCTACAGAGGTTGACACGCACAACTAACGGTGATTATTTGTCGCAAGTTTAAAAATAGACACCAGAAAATGATGCGCGGTGATAGACACTGGCTCTGGATAGCCTCATATGAATCCTGGTAGGCTTTTACCATGCAGAGGAGCATGTGGCACATTTATGTCGGAAATTTGCATCTAGTTCATGTGGTTTCAAGTGAAAACATGAATCACCGCCCCCTAGGGGGATTCTGTATTTTCTGTCACTGATAATGTGAGGGTTATTTAAAGGGACTTGGTTTGGACTAGTTTACATTAACCAACCATACATACAAATTCCATTCCCAAGCTCAGTGGATGCTGTTTACTCTTGGAGCTCTGTCAGTGGAAGCGGCAGGAGAAGAGTGGAGACTTCGTTGGCCTTCAACAGCATCCGCCTGGAGGACTCGATTAAACAGGAAGAGAATGGCTCTCGATACTTCGGCCTTGCACTGGCAGGGGAAGTAAGGGTCGTGGGCGACTCGCACACTGGCAAAATATCCAGGAGCTTTACTACACCGGTCGCATACATATGAAATGCACATCACGCTGACGTCACAGCTCAGCCTTTGCGGCACAAAAGGCTGGACTACAGCGACAGCACACGTTTGAGTGCAATTTGAAGTGAAATAACAGCGCGGAAATAGTTCACCTGGAGTGATTAGCGCAACTGCGCAGCTACGATCTGAGGTGGATTCTCTTCAACTGAAAACGCCCCTCGGGCTGTCAAATAAACAGAGCTCAGCGGTGTCACCGAATAAGAAAAAAACCAAACAAAAAGAACTAATTTATCGTCTTATTTATTTATTTTCCTGCGGAGTGCTTTAATTGAAATGCAGCCAGTTAGCAGAGGCATCACCACAAAGCAACAATGATGCTCATTTCTATTATTAACACTGTCACCACTCAGTTCAAATTATGGCAAGTGATTGATGATGTCTGCCTACAGGATATTTGATGGAACCTCACGCTCATAAAAAAAAAAAAAAAAAGCTATTACGTCACTCCAGAATACAGTCTGAATTAATAATCACATATTCAGGTAGGGAGAATTTTTAACTCAAGTCTACTTCAACGGACCGCTGCAATGTGTAGGGATGCTCGACATGACCCTCCTCTCATTCGCTCCCACGTGTTACTCCGAAACAAAGGTAGAAATACTTGATTACAAATTTACGACGTCGACTGCGTGGAGCAGGTAACACCGCTTCATGCAAATGATAATTTAACCAGGTGTAGAGTACAAAGTTAGGAGGCACTTATTTGAGAATGCCAGAGGTATTTACAGAGAACCTGTTAATTTGACCAAGAAGCAATACAGGCAGCACTAATGGCACTCTAATGATCTGCCTGCGCTCCTCTCCAATGTGGGTTGTTCACTGCTTATCTTAAAACAAGGTATCACTATCTTTAACATCCTTTTTAAAAAAATTTTTTATACGTATTCAGCCCACAACATATCAGATTGTGAACGTGGGGAGAACAGTCTAATTTTATCTCCAAGACATCCGGCAATTTGTTCTCTGTGTGATTAACTAGTTTCATTTCAACTTAGCTCATTCGGGTATGGTTATATCACTTTTTTTTAAAATGTCAGTTTATCACTTATGTGTCCTGCACATCAATTCAGCCAAGATAAAAGTAGGTTACTCGAGAAAAAAAAAAAACAGCAGCCAGAGAGTGGCGCCGCGCTTCCCCTCGCCATGATTTGTCCAATATTTGCTAAGCTAAATTATGAACACAGAGAGGGCAGTAATGAACATGTCAAGTCTAACTCAAGCTCCAAACAGAAAAATCATCAAACACCCTTCTACTCTGTCTGGATGAAAGTAGTACTTTGAGAAGTGGAGCGGGCATATCGCAATGCTAAGCAATCATAATCCGCACTACACTTGCAAGAGGTTTCATCACCGACATTCCCCTCCCCTGTTGCGAAAACGGGGAAAAAACTATATTGATCTTTTTCTCCCTTCCTTCCAGGCATTCCCATTTCCCTGTGCAGCTTAAGCAGCACTTTTGTGGACAAATCCCACATTTGTGTTTCTTTCTGGAGGCTATTAATTGTCCTGAATAGGCGTAACTACTCCCAAGGCACAGCTGTGTTGGCCAAAAAGAGGTGGTGGTGGCCAGACTGTACGCTGCGTAAAGTCTTGCCTCGTGTTTCATCAACCTCAAATATCCTCTTCCACCCTCCACCACCTGCCCGTTCTGAGCAACGCCACTGGGTATGAGTTGTGCACTTGCTTCACCTCTATGGTATCCAGCCTTATTTTATCTCCGCTGCCTCAATGCAAGCGGCGATAAATCTCAGAGCTGATCTCCACCACTCCCTGCCTCCATCCAAACAGCGCTGCCAGCCCCAACGGGCTCTAACACGGGCTCTCATCTGTTCTTGTTACCTGCAGAGAAAGGCAGAGATGGGCATTATGCTTTATTGCAAAGCCGGGCTTCTGATGTAGGGCTGGCCTGTCTGCTAAATGCACTTCAATACCCCCGCTCGCATGAACAGAGATGATGAAATAAGTTGGATATCGGAGCAAGAATGGGCAACTCCTGGCTGTTTAGCCCCGCATATATATGCTCAACAGTTTCCAAGGTGACTTTTCAAATTGCACTGAGATTCTCTGTGAGCAATTCATTACCTGCCCTCTGTCAGCGTGCACTCTAATAGGCAACAAATTTTGTCATGTCACACACATAGGGAGACAAGAGCATCTGGCAGCCCAAAACAAGAGGAAAGAAGTGTTTCTCTGCATTCATTTTCTACAGTATTTAGCATAGTACTCAGTAACCAAAATAGAAGGGGTTTAAAGCATGCCACACATACCACCATGCTTCAATCCTACACAAGCACTTTATCTCAAATACTACCTAAATGATGTGTTGTTTTCAACTTCCCATAATCCCATAATTACACATGACCCAATTTAAACAGCCACTCATGGCAGGACTCCCTTGGAACAACGCAGGCGTAATATATTGCTTATCATGCATTTTTAAAACGGCTTTGACATCGCAGTTGACACCTAGGCACTTAGTCTAAAATGTACTCACACCCTGTTTGTTGATGTATACACCATGACAGCACTGCAATAAAACGCACGTTCTCGGCTGCATGTAGATGAGGCCACCGATAAACGCCTGATGGTCATCACTTGATGCTTCGCGGCTTGACGACTGACTTGCACGACAGATCAGCGACCGTTTCGATCCATCCCCTCAACAACGGCGGCGGCTTGATAAACATCGACCCTTATCCACCGAGCAGACCTTTGTCCGTTGGTGCCATATTTCGGGGTGGATGCTGAGAACGTCTAAATACATCATTGTGATGATTCAGCATGATAAAAAAAATATTGCCGCTGCTTGCTGGCTGGCTGCAATAATAAAACAATATTGTGGTGAAATTACCTGACTGTCATATTAAAGCCAAGGACGGCGGGTATGGTTTGCCACAGCCATTGTTAGAATTTAACCAGCGGATAAATGAATTGCCACTTCAGGTGAACCAATTCAACGAGGAAACGATGCCTTCGGGAGTGTTTCCGAAAAGATGATAAATCCATGCATGCGTTTTAAAAGCTGCACACCGAAAGCACAACAACACGCCGGCTCGACAATCACATTCATCTTTGACAGAAGCGTCATGAAGGGAAAAAATGTTGCAACCGACCTGATCTCGCTCAAAGCGCTGCCTCGGTTCGCTCTCCCTCCTCTTCACAACGAGGTGATGAAGCAGCAGGTTTGAACGGCGAGAAGCGCATGAGTTGACAAACCACCGGAGACGCGCTGTGACACGGTGGACAACGAGACGCCCCAGGGGACGAACTGTTTGGTCACAAACGCAGCCTAGTTACACAGTTGTTTTTCTGGGGAGGGGGGGACATTCCGCGACTCGCGTCTCCAGCCTCTCAACGCCTGCTTGCGAAAGTGGCAAACAACTCCCCCCCGCCTACAAAACAAGCAAGCGAGGAAATCCCCGTGCCCAGCCTCCCTACTACAAAATGTGGCAATACGGCGACCACGAGCGATTCCTCAACAGTGTGGGAAGTCGCCGCTCACGGGCGAAACGGCTGGCTACCGCGCCACACCAACACCCCACATCCGAATGACATGCCGCGTTCGCAACTCAGGAGTGTGTACAAAAGATTAGCTGCCATCTCAGCACTGTAGGAGCCCTTTGTCAGCTCTCAGCGACTACACAAGCATTTCCGGTGCACACTTTCAAAATAATCCCCTCGTTTACCCGGTCAGAAGGCGCGCACTCAGCACTCGAGCGATGCGGACCCCCTTAGTTTGAAAACCCACTTCTGGTACGAATGTGACTCGCTTGACGGAGGGGGATCGACGTGTGAAGCTAGGTATGCTAACCCAAAAGAAGCTAGCCAGCCGCGGCCAGCTTGTCAGCGGCGAGGCGAAGGCATGCACACTCAGCATAACAACACCGACTGTGGTCGGTTCACAGGCCCACCTGGCTTAAAAAAAATGACGCCCTCTTGAGTCGCAGCTGTCAAGGCCCTCTTCTTACAGCAACATGCGGACGCGCAGGCATCAGAGGCGCGGCTGAATCTTCGGTTTCACTGACAGAAGCGCTCCCGAACGTCGGCTCGTGCTCCCCTTGTTGATTCCTTTCTCTTGTATCGAAGCCAGACGTCATCGTGTTTGGTCACGTGTCTTCATTCATGAAGGATCTTCTTTCCTCACGAGAAACAATTTAACGCCAAAAAAGCAAAAACAAAACAAATCACCGGCTGTCACACTGTAGCTGTCAATTGGTGACCGGAAAGCAGTGCAGCCTGTTATTTACTGTATCTAACTAATACTGACACAAATAAATCACACTTGTATGATGTAGAATTTGTTTATAAAGGTATATAAAGACAAAATATAGCCCTTAATACATTTTTTTCAAGAAACTTTAGTAAAAAAATATTTTTACATCGTTTTGAAAGAGCATAAATGTAAGATGAATTGTAACAACGCCTCCAGAACAAGAGACACTTGGACAGCCTTATGACCAGACATGATTTATCAAGTTCAAAACCGAAGAAAAAAATCTGTTTCACCCACATAATATGCAAATTTATGCAGCAATGCAAAGCCAAAATTTAATCAGATCACCAACTCCATATGGCACACATGCCTCCTAAGTATGAGGTTTCTACTGTATATTATTCTTGAGCTATTGTGGTAAGTCACTCAACTCATTAATTAGCAAAGAGTTTTCTTATCAACATGCTTGTCTTTGTATGCTACATATTTGGTATCAGTTTAAACTTGTTAGCTTTAATTGCTAAAGAGTTAAAGCAATTTCTGGGAAATCAGTTTTTCCTCATTAATGTGCAAATGTATGCAGCAAGGAGCGCCGAAATCTAATCTGATTAGCTACTGCATATAGGCCACCTGTGGAAGTATGACGCTTCTACAATGCATTGTTTTTGAGTTCTCAAGTTCATAAGAATGAGTCTACAGTAACACACTCCAGCATGACAATATAAAGGAAGTGGCACATAATAACATACCACGACTGCATGGTTAACTGGTAAACCTAACTTTTCCAACCACCATCAGAGAGCGTCACACGATATACAGTTTCAAGACCTGTATCACCAACAGGTATTTAAATTATGATTCTATCTCAAAGCTATTTACTCACCACAGGAATTGAACCTTAGATGGGGATGGGAGCAATTACAAATACACATTACAAAGGAAAGACATTAAATGACTAAAATACAATATTGCTTATACAGTTTTTCCTAACATCACATGTTATATCTTCCCAAATTCAGCTGATCTTTTTCCCCTCAATTCACTGGGGTAGCTTATGTTCCAACAATCATATACCAGTGGTGGCTCAATGACAGCACATACTGCATTGTCAGTGATGTGACAATTCACAGAGAAGTGTGCCATTTTTGTGGCTGACAAAAAAAAAAAAAAAAAAAAGATCAGTTCTTCCTGGTCCTGGGGTTACTGTTGTTGAAGATACTGATCCCACGGGATCTGACTCCAACAGCTTCTGCAGTCACTCCCGGCTGCTGCAGCACTTTGTCCAGAGTTGTTTTCTTTATGGCGGCTGGGGATATCTTCTCTTGGTCAGCCAAAAATTGAAGTTCCCTTTTTAGAGAAGGGCAGGAACACAGAAGGAAAAGCATATAACATACATATTTAATACAATAAAATGTAGCAGCATAATAACAGTCACTAGGGAGTTAGCAACCACAGAAAAAAATAATTAAAATAATTTGCACATGGCTCCATCTACTGTCTGAATTATGAACTTAAAAATATCACCCTTGGCTGCTTATGTATGACAATTAACTTAAAAGCCTTTCCTGTGCGTCCCTATGACAGGGAATATGATTTGTTACTTTGTTTGTCTCACAATTTTTTTTTTAAAATTTCATCCTACCTAGTCCTAACACAGGAGGCCTCCACAGCATTAATAAGGAGGCTGCGGAAACCACCGCTCTCCATAACATGCAGGGCGTGGATGGTGGCGCCCCCTGGTGAGCACACATTGTCCTTGAGCTGCCCAGGGTGCTGCTCCGAGTCCAACAGCATTCGAGCTGCCCCCTTTAAAGAAACACCAAGGGAGATCCGCATCAGTCCAACACAGAACTGAATATCATCATCAACAACAAACAACAACAAACTTTTTTTCATCCTGGTAGGGTTTATTCAAACTGTGTTTCGAACAAACTAAAGAAAGCTTTTTCAGTGACAGGACACATTAGAATGAAAATATGCCAGGGGGAGTCATGAGTGACTAATCTGTCTAGTCTGCATTTAATTGCTAGGAGATTAAAAATAGCTCAGTTTAAGAAGAAAATGTTTAAAAAACAAAAACAACTCAGCAAAACTAGGAGAGCTACTTTTAAATGACCAAGATCAAGAGTAAAACAATAAAACTCCAAAGAAGTTAATAAGACCATACCAGCAGGGCCTGGGCTCCGAGGCGTACAGCCAATCTCCTGGGTAGACCCATTTTCACGCCTCCATCAGCAAGAGCATCTACCGCTGTGAACGCCTGCCAGGCCACAATCAACAAATTTGAGTAAACAAAAAAACCCAAATGGCAATATTTTCAATTTCTATAGGTAAGCCCTACTCAAAAAACATGGAAAAACAGGAATATTATTAACTCACATAGGCAGGGCCGCTACCGCTGAGGCCGGTAACAGCATCAATCAGGTCCTCTTCCACCTCAGTGCAGTACCCTACGCTGGCCATCAGCTGCTCCAGAAGCTTTCCGTCCTCCACCTCTGCATGGGTGCCTGTGGCATACACCGTGGCCCCTTCACGCACCACCACGGGAGTGTTGGTCATTAAACGCATTACCTTAGGAGCAGAGCGATAATGCTGCAGCTTCTGAAAAATACAAGATATATATATTAAGATTAAACAACATAAATGTTTGAATTTAACAAAAGATAATGCACAGGTCTTTCAAGTGGAAGCAGCTAACTAATGTCACGTCATGACATGTGACTTTTTTGCCCAAAGGTCTTGTAAGATCGGACCGAAACAGTACAGAGAGAGCCTTATGTTAAATTTGTGTAACAGTGTGTTCCAAACAGCCAAGGGGGAGAACTTCCTCAATAAATTTAGAAGCAGTTTTAAGGCAGGAATGAAGATACAGTTTTTAAAAGAACTTTTACAGCAACCCTCAGGATCTACAGTACCTGCTGGGCATCACATTCACGTTACTCACCTTCACATACACAAACATGAAATGCCATGCATGCCCTAATTGTCTTATAAGGGTTGGAGTCAAGTCTTCCAGCTCTGCGACTAACAATTTCCATCCCATTAGTAATATGTGGAAGACAGAGAGGGCTATGACTTGCCTTCTCTATGGAGCTGATGGTGACACCTGCCGCACAGGACACAATGAGGTGACGATCTTCGATGTCCGACCCAATCTCATCCAGTACAAAAGGAATGATGTGGGGCTTCACGGCCAGGAAGAGAACATCACTCCGGTTCACTGCCTCTTTGTTGCTGGTGGTGAAATTCACACCCAGTTTCTGTACACAGGACATGTCTTTCAGTATTTCACGGGACAGAAGTTGGAGCAAAGCAATGTTTCTTTCCATCACAAGCATGAAGAAAAAAAACTCCAAAGTTAAACAGAATTACTAACAGAACAAAGTCCATTTAATAACCCTGCGTCACTGCCTACCCACCCGCAGTCCTTGTACTGTTGGCAGATCTGTATCTGGGGAACTGGCTGTGATTTTGTGGGTAGCAATCACGCCTTGAATTAGAATAGGAGGGGAAAAAACAAGTCCAGTTATTCTTTTTGTTGCCTGGTTGCAATCACCAGTACATCACCACCACCACAAGTGAAACCTGAATGAGACATACACGGTATAGTTATGAATGAAAACTCACCTGCAGCGGTAAAACCTCTCACCAGAGCGTGGGCCAACTGGCCCGCTCCTATAAAGCCCACACTCATTCTGCCTGTGCGTGTGTAGAGTTAGAAGACAGTCACTTTAGCGAGGATGAATCCACATTATCGCAACACAGACACGCAATTTGCTAAGTCTAACAACTGGTGTACAGCTTGTAGCTCGAGGAAATCTTGTGCTGTAGCAGCAAACAAACTAACTTCCTTGTTAAGCGAAGCGACATTTCGGAGTACACGGTGGCAGCAGCCATATTTTTAACAGTCAATGTCTTTGCAGATTAAAAAAAACTTACTTGTATATGGAGCCCCAAGTTTAACGAGTCACCAAACAATACATTCACCGCTCAACATACCTGAAATTAACGACGCTGTCAACGTGGACCAGCGGATGTTCTTTTCTGTACCCTGGTGGCAAATATGACTGACAACCACGGGAACCAATGAATTTGTGTTTTTAGATACTGCGTAACATGTTTGGCCCAATCACAATGGCTGCACCCATGACTGTTGGGCGGGCTCTGCAAGGACGAAAAGGCCAGTTGCATCAGGTGCCGCCGCGGGGTAGAAAAGTTGTTTGAGCATGTCGGGACTTTACTAACATCTACTGGCGAAAGGTTGAAAGGCATGTTGAAGACAGTCATCTGGGAACGGAGACAGACATGTTGTCCTGACCCAGAAAGGCAGCGGAAGGCAGCGTGTAGCCTAGTTTACAGCCATAGGCAAGTAGCCTCTTTTTTTTTCTTCAAGGCGCCACATTTCGTTGTCCTATTCATTTAAGGTAGCCTCATGCGCTTGACATCGATAAATAAGGTTAGCTTAAAATTTTGTGCGGGAAATGTTTTGGGTGGATGCCCAGGTGCGTGTTTTCCCTCTTCCAACCCAAAAAATAGAAAAAGTGTTTTTAACAATATTTAATTTTAAATTGAACAGATTTGTACATGACTCCAGTGCACTGTCAGTTGTTGAAATGTCGTGCTAAATTAAACAATTTATTCACGCACTGAACCAAAACAAAACCATCAATAAGAGAGCCCAACAAAACAAACGAGTTGATATTTTATTAAACATGGAACATATCAGAAAAAATAGCAAAAGGAGAATATTACACTGCATGACTGTGCTTATCCCAAATAAATGATTTTGATACTGCGGTCAAAAAAATGTTTTGTATCAAACAAACAGACGAACAATACAAAAAGGCTCTGAAGCCAAAACCAAAAAGCTACATTCAGTGCATACTGCAGACTTAACTATGTATCTCTATGAGACATGTTTTTTTATTGTTTAAATAACAGGTTAGTCTTTGTAAGACGGACGGTGTCAGTCTGACACAGCAATGTTCTGATGATCTGAATGCTGTCACAGACTCGCACTGGTCCAGAGGATGAGGGATGTACTTGGTGCTGAGATGGACGTATTTTCCCAGAGTCCTCTGTGGGCGAACTTGCTGAGATCAGCTCAACAGTGCACCTGGAACGCATTCCCTGCTAAGTCCCCACAGAACAGGAGAAGGGCCTTTTCTCAAGTCTTTAGCATATATCATGGGTAACACTGTCAGTTTTGCCACCTAGGAAAGCGACTCAACACTAGAATAGTAATGAATACTGATTAAAATTTTTAAAAGTTACACGTAACACCATAAACTCATGGATTCAAGGGAATGAGTCCTTGAGGGCACGTTGAATGCTCAGACCTTTATCAGTCTCCAAGGTTGAATCGTCTTGAGAGGGTGACATTTTTCAGACAGCTGAGCTGGAGACAAAGCGAATCCTTTGGGAGTAAACCAGATCAATGAAATATAAAATTAGGTTGACATTGGTGAACACTGCCACCACCAGCTTGCTGTCCCAGGGACAATCTCCGCGTGGGCAGTCCTCGGGACGAGAAGTGGCACCGTATTTCTTGTCAAAGCTGAAGATGGGCCAGATCAGTGCAGTGCTGAGGTAGAGGATCACAGCAAAGAAGGTGTAGACAACTACAAAACGGTCAAAGGGGAACCGCAGGGCTGAGGTCCTCCCGGACACCGTCAGAATGACAACGATCACGGTCACAGAGAAGCACAGGCTGTACACCACCACACAGTACTGGGTAGCGATGTACTGGTTGTACTCGCTGTCATTGGCCAGGGCCCCGAAAATGATGCAGGCCACAAAACCCTGAACCACCTTGAGTAGACCAGACACAGTGGCCATGTAACCCACCACGGCTCCAGGTTTGGCTCGCGTTAGGAATACCTCAGCTCCATAGGGGAAGCAGCAGACACTGGAGCAGACGGTGACTGCGATGCGGTAAATTTGAACCTCACAGCTTTCGTCGGGGCACTCTGTCTGGAGGAAGTAAACAGGGTAGACCACGGAGGCAGTGATGTACATGAGAGTTGCCAGCATGGCAAAGGCCACAGTGAAGTTATCCCAGGAAATGGGCATGCACTTGTGGAGCCGTGTGATGTCCAACGTGAACACGACCAGTGTCACGGCGAAGCAGAAGCACCACACAAACATGCAGAAGGTCCCATAGGTGGCGCTGTAGCCCGCACTGTGGGACACAAGGGCCATTATGGTGCAGCCGAGCAGCAGCTGGCACATTCGGGCTGCACCCAAAGGTGACAACACGGCATCTTTGTTGAGGTAGTGTTCTCCATGAGGATCCATGCTGTCCCCCAGCAGCAGCTGCTTATTGTGGGTGATATTCTCGACGTCCTGTTCTGTGTCTTGGTTTCCTTGCGGCCTACTCCTCTCCCTCGTCGCAGACCTCACCCTTTACTTGGTTGCCTTTTATAGATGGTCCTTAATTACAAATGTCTGTAATTTTTCCCTGAGCGTGCTTTGTAATTACAGCTCTGTGCTGAAGTTACATTGAAAATCTGCTCTGGAGAGGTTTATACAGTAGTTTGCAATAGCAAAGTAAGTTGAATTTGACCTTAAAATAGATTCTTGATGGGCAAGTAGTTTTAAAGCAAATGTTACAACTTAGTTGGACAAGTCTATAAACTACGCATACATAATCTATTTTCTATAAATTGTATAACACTGGTATCTGTTTTTTGTGTTTTCAGAATATTTTAGAGAACGAGAGTACAATCCTGGTCTTACTCAAACCTGTAGAGGTGTACGTCCTCTGAAATCTTGGTTTTCTCCGTGCTCGCTCTCTGCGATCACCGAGTCGTCCAGTGTATCAAGTTCAAATCGAAAGAAAGGACTCCAAAAGATTTCCTCCGTGGGTCATACGCAGTGATCAATCTTCCAACAATAGCACTCGGTGCCGAACAGGTGGAGCAGTCTGTTGTCCCGTCAGTCAAGTCCCATTACGCCATGATTCGGTCCTTGTAACTTCTTGTAGGCCCTCAACTGCCCATGGAAGTCACTCAAACTGTTGGCTCCGTTTCTCGCCCTTTGTGTCTCTGCGTCTCTCTCCTTATGCCTCTTGGATTTGGGTTCCCACTCTTCCTCACTCGCACAAGCGCATACACACACACCCTCTCTCCCTCCTATGTGTCCTGCATGTGTGTCAGTGTGCACTCGGTGGACTGGCCGGGGTGGCTGATCAAATGAAAGTTTGTGCAGAGCCCGGGGTTACAGGCCTCGCCAGCTCTATAAATAGGGGGTCTATATTCCACAGAGGGGTGGGAGGCTGCATGTGGCAGGCAGCATGGGAGTCGTATTTCCAGGGAGCACCCAGAGAGGCTGAGTCAGAGCTCCCTCAGTAAGAAAACTGGCATTTATACACTGTGTAATGACAGGGAGGGACACTAAGACTCCCATTAGAGACAGAAATTACACACGGGTCCGGAGAGATGATTATACACAAGTGATGACAGATTCCAGCCGTGCGAGAGGGGAGTGGAAATGGATTAGCAGTTACTTAAAATACTTAAACCTGTGATATTAGTATGCTGTGATTTTTTATTTCCATTTTATTTCCAGCGTGCAAGGTGATTCTGACAGAAACCCGCCACCACCAACACTGCAAAAATATACACAGAAAAAGGAAGGAATAGGTATATCTTTCAGACATCAGAGTGTGCTACCAGGCTGCACTCCTGCATATGTGAAAGGAGATGTAGAAAGCCTTTTGTAACTAAAAAAAAAAGCCCAGGGGTGTAGAGTTGGAAAGAAATCAGCTCCCCACATCCTCGCGGCCCGCTCCTCTTCTCTGCTTGAGGCTAGCGGCCCGAGGCTGTATTGTGGGGGAGCGCGTGTGCTCCGTTTTGATAAGGGGGAAGAACGTGTGGAATTTACAAGGGCAATATTTCTGGTTCTGTTTTCACGCTTTCTTAAAATCCTTTTGTCCGTGTTGTGTGCGAGGGTGTGAAGTGAGCACGGCGGAGTACTGCTCTGTTAACACGCCAATTCACCTGCTGTAAATTTGTCTAGCAGCTGAGATACAGGTTTTCCGGTTATAAGGTTTTAGGTCCTGTGATGAAATACTGCAAGAAGTGTTATTTCTCTTGCAAAGTCCGACAATGATCGTGTGTATGGATCGCTGTGGCTCTGAAGGAAGGAGAGCGGGTCCTGCTCTAATCGTAGGGCCAGCGGTTCGACATTTGGGCCATCCTGACACAGTGTTGGAGTATCCTTGATCAAGAATGTTAGGGCTAGCGCCTCGTATTGACGTGTGAGCGTATGTGCGGATGGATGATTGAAAGGCAAATTGCAAGATGCACGTTGAATGAATAACTGCAGTCGATTCATTGTGAATACATAGATCTGGCAAAGGCACTGTAGATTGGTCGTCTATGATCAGTTCATTGCGTCGCTTTCAAATTAACTGAAAACTCACACTTTCCTTATTTTCAGGGATTGACTACGGCGCTTAAGACTGAACAGAAACTGCTAAAATAGAAGGTGTTGAAGTCTCATATCTCTTATCAGATATGTGTTGGGAGCCCGAGGGAGCTGTTGACCTTAACCTCCTGCGAAAGGGTCAAATAGGAAAAAATAAGAATAAATAACAACAAGACCACGCAGCAACATTTACCTTGTAGTATATGTAATGTGTCCTTTCTTTTAGGTCCGATACAAAGACATGCAATCAACACAAAGAGGAAAAAAACAGCAATGTATTTACAATTTACAAAGAATCACTTCTCTGTGAAAATAGCACTTATAAATATGATTTACATAACAAAATAAATATGTAAATTACCAATGTAGCTTGAGTTTTTTTTCTGTTAAAAATATGTTACAGAATAAAATTACAATTAGTAATACCTTTCCTTCTGTGGTGTGATGCGACATAGAGGTCCTTTAAAAAAAAACAACATAATTCATAAAGACATCATTACATACAAAATTGTCATTATATTAAAACGTGATCTCTATTATGAAATATAAGGAGGGAGTCGCAATAGTGAACACTTGAAAGAACCTATACAAATACTCCCCCCCCAAAAAAAATATACATGTACAATACACAATATTTGTCTCCCTTTAAATGTTCATTGCATTGATCCAAGGATTGCTGAATTACTTGAGGTGACCTAACATGAGTGCACGCCCCCTTTGATCGGGTTTCGAACAGTGTGATAATGTGGCCCGCGACGAAAGAGGTATAGGCTAGATGTAACGGCATGGTGGTGTGTGCGTTTGTGTGTGTGTGTGTGTGTGTGTGTGTGTGTGTGTGTGTGTGTGTGTGTGTGCGTGTGTGTAGCTACTGATAGACCTTGGAGTGTTCTCCGGGTCCACTTTAGCACCACAGAACACTTTCAGAACACGACTGAACCTGACAGCTGTCAGACAAACACGCCACTTTAGATTCCAACACTGTAAAGAAGGAGAGGTGCCTTTTCTATTGCCCGGTATCAATATTGTCTGTCTTTTTTTTAATAATTTTTTTTATTTCGACATTCTTTTCTGCCATCAGAAGGAAATAACATCTGATAATTGTCTCTTTGTGTAAAAGAATTCGTGTCAGTGGGCTCTCTCTGTCGTTCTTGCCACTGTTTAAGAGATAAATGCAAGATTTCCTTCTTGATCCAGAGCTTTTCACAACGTCCCTGTTTTTTTTTTTTATTTGAGATGTTGTGCAGAACCCTGACTGTAAAACTGTCTGAGCCAAAATGATACCCTTATATATTCTGCGGTGACTACTTTAGAAAAACAGCGTCATCATGTCAGTGTGGCATTGTCTTTCTGTCTCTTTAACAGTGACTAAATATAATCTGTATGGCAGGACGAATAGTAATGTAAAAAACAAAGCATCGAGGAGCATCCTTAAAACTGGATTACATTCGCAATCTTTTTTTTATCCTTGTACAAAGCAAAAGATAATGGAGATGGAGAGTAGCGGAGCATTGTGCCTTGTCGTGGTGGCGTGTTGCAGTGGTACCTGTCGCCAGCGCTGTTAGGAGAGGGATTGTGGGACATAATCTAAGCCCCACTTGTATGACTGAGGTTTGGACTAAAGTAAACAGGAGGCCTGAGGGGAGTAGACCTTAGGTAGCATGGGTTGTTGAAGTGGATGGTTACTTGGAGGTATCAGGCATGGGAGAGCGGCCACGGGAGACCAGACAGCCCCGCTCGGGCTTAGCTTGGAGACGCCGGTAGTACGCGCGTCCCGTTTAGCTGCCGCTGCTGAGCATGCCCAGTAGCTTGCTGGGATCCATGCCCTGCTGCTGAGCCATCTTCTGCACATCGAAGCCCATGTGCATGAGGAACTGAATGACGTTCATCTCCTGCCCTGTGAACTGGTCTCGGATGGTCGGGCAGGTGGGGTTGCAGTGTGGCCACGGGCAGCTGTCGATCAAGTGCACGGGGCAGCCTTTGGGCGGGGCTTTGTTGTTCCTGTTGTCGTGAAGGCTCCGGTCCCAGCAGTGCAGCGCTCGGGGCAAGGAGGTGCCTTTGACCTGCACGTCGATCCAGTAACTGGAATGCAACACAAGGGGGCGCCGTTAGTTCATCCTCAACGCAAAGTTTCACGGCCCCTGATATTCGTACACTGGAAAGGGAGGTGTGAAAATCTAACCATACTTACTTTCTGGTGATAACTTCGTGAGACAGGCACGCTGGAGCAAACATAGCCCTGAAAAAATGTCAATAAATAAATAAATAGAGATCAATCTGCATCCATGCAATAATGCTGCTTAAATCCTCTTCACAAACTGCAGAGACATAAACTTACGGGACATCTTTGAGTGTGTTTCTGAGTTCTATGCCCAGATTTTGGATGTAGCGCCACTGGCCTTCCTGCACAGGTTGGCCCGTTAGCTGGATGTTGTCCACTGTCAGCTGGGCCTCATCAAACAGCCACTGGACCACGAACACTGGGCCTGTGCAGGGCGAGTGGAGGATTAACGCGGGATTAAATGAATCGGGCTCACGCAGACTGCATGTGCAGTACGTGCGTTTTGACATCGGACCGAACGAGACTTCAGACTCACTTTTTATTGATGGGAAAACTCTGTATCCAAAGAAGCAGTTCCACTCTTCCCCTAGATGGGTCTGCCTGCACCTCTCTGGCACCACTCCCCCCCAGTACCTGACAGGGACAGTAAAGATGGGTCATTACGCCTGCATTAGCAACCCAGTGATCTCATCAGCTGGCTACTTCTACTTCCATACTAATACTACCATCTTACAGGATCTTGACTTTTAACATTTTGTGATACTTACTTGATGCCTCTCTTGATGGTCTCGGTGGGGGCACAGCCGACGGTGTCCACGCAGTCTGTGCAGTGGTACTGCTTGTTGTCCAGGAACCAGCCGGAATCCGACAGGCCTCGCACTTGGATCCCGGTGTGCCCGAGTCCCTCCAGCAACTCCGCCACGCGGTCCACATTCAGCAGGACCCCGGTGCCACCGGCGCTGCACACAGCACGGTACAACATTTTCATACTCTGTGCAGGAGTGTGAATTTGTAATCGCAAGCACGCTTTTCCCACACGCGAACGCACCTGCTCCCCGCCAACAGGAGGACCTTGGCGTTGTCCAGGCCTTTGCTCAGCAGGTCCTTCACAACCTCCTGAATGATCAGCGAGCCCATGAAGGCGTAGCCACCTACAGGCGCAAAGAAAGCGGGAGTGTGAACCGGCGCTCAGCACCACGGACGGATATGTTGCAATTGTGATCTCAGCCGTTCCTCACTTTGCTCCGTTTTGGCTGAGGCGCCACTCCACACGTCGCTGGAGCAGTACGGGATGAACCTGCAACACCAGCGCCACGTTAAAGTTGCCACCCGTGGTTGGAAAAAATGGCGCGCGGGCGCTTACTGACACTCGAGTCAACTTACACCATGTTGGCGTTCCACCAGTGAGGGTTTTCCTCGGGCAGTGGCGACAGGATCCCCGTGCCTGCGGAGACAGATCAACATGTATCATTAGCCGTCCTGGCACTCCCAGACACATCCTCTTCTTCCTCATCATCATTACCACATGAATTACAGTTATTACGCTGCAATGAGAGAGGGAGGCGTCACTGTTCCTACAGCGGTGGGCGCCAGGTAGCCCTACGCTGCAACTACGCCAGGTGTCAGGCTCGGTAAAACTTGAGATGAGCGCAGATTCATGCAATCCTTTTAATTTCTGAGACATTACAGTGGGGGGGTGAGAGTGTGTGAACTATACAGACATTCTGAGGCTGACCTGTTTTAGTTTGGGCCCACTTGGACGAGCTCATCAGTCTCCTCATGGTCTCATATCGGCTATCGCAGTTCTCCTTGTTGAAGCAGTACCAGCCACCTGGACATAGATGCACGCAGGAAAAAAAACGTAGTTCGTTATTCACAGTAATTGGTCACAATTATGCACTGGAGATGAAATGATGATGAAATGATTTTTTAAAAAAAGAGTAGAATTGGTCCTTAATACTGACCCTCTAAGAATATCAACCACCGTCTGCTACCTCGTGATTCTTTCAGGTAGTACCTATAAGAGACCAAATGATATTAAATCAACACGTTGTAGCAGGCGTTTCAGTTGTGCTTGACTTGAATGCAAATATAAAAAAAGAAGATGCAATTCAGATGATAAATTCTTTGGAGGTTTATTTTACACCCGCATGACAAGATGTCTAAACAACAGAGAGATGCGGCCACATTCCACAATGTTGACACGGCTTGCGTTCTTCACTGTTTCTACCAACAGTGACAGTATCCAAGATGTCATCATCGCTTTTTTATCTGAACAAGGATGTCTGATTGCTATCTCAGACAGGTGACACAAAACAGCGCAGACGTAATGCCGCCGACATAAATTCAGCGAGCACGCGGTGGAGAACAATGGGGTTGAGTGTCCGCAGTCTGCTCTCAGGAAACTGATCTAGCGATCGGACGGGAGATAAACCTCATCCCGTCCCCTATCCCGTTCGCGCTGTCGATGCGGTAGATGGTATTGCTCACGTCAAAGGTATCAAGCGCCACTGTAATCTCTTCACCCGTGAGCTCATTATTCCTCGTCCTCGCGCTCACCGTGGATGAAATCGAGGCCCCGACCCTAATGACGCGATAAGAGAAGTCGCCTAACCTCACCTGGCCTGTGCCCACGATAATGCCCTTTGAATGCATCGCTGGGTGCAGGGACATTTTCGTGCCAGTGGGACAGGTCAACGCATGCCAGAATTTAAGAGACGCGTGCTGTGTGTTGTCGGCCCAGAAGAGGGCAATGCTATCTCTAAAAATATTTTCATTAAAGATGAGGCGAAAAAGGTTTCTGGTGTGTAAAGTGGCTTGAGCCGCAGAAACGAGGCGCTCCCGTTGTCCTTCTGTGAGGCTTTTCTTTTTTTTTTTTTTTTTTTTAATTCAGTTAGCATCCACCCAACTTTATCAATGACTTAACTCTAGAGCTTGCCAAAAATATTTCAGCGATTTTTAAAGAAAACAGGCACGACTGAAGCTCCAAGCAGTTTTCTCAGACACTGAATCACACTTTGGCGCCAGTTCACGTCTTGTATTATTCTCGTGAGCCGCAGTCAAGTGATGCAGGCTGAGGACAGACCGTGCACTCTGCTTTCGAAGCAACAAGGCGAAGGCGGGTTTGGCAAGCTCATCAAGCCGAGAGGGAAAGGTGCCGCATCAACCCACTCGTTCTTACAAGTGCACCTCCAGGCGCGATTTCACCTTCCCGTTCAGGGGATGATCCTTGTTTTTATGGTGCATCCTTGCATTTAACTGTGACAATACCTCTCGGGGTGGGGTGGGGGGGGGGTGTACTGTCAGTAGCTGATGGATTAGCATCCCAACTGACAACAACCGCAGAAGTGAATGAAACGGCCATCTGCCAGTTAACTGTCCCAGGCGCTCGTCCTCATGCCGCGTCTCAAAAAAAAAAGAGGCTAAGAGCTTTACCACACTAACGGACAGCTCTGTCTCTCTCCCGGGGACTCTGGGTGGGGGGGGGGGTTAACAGGAATTAGACGGGACACTAAATCCATAAAGAGACATGTATATCAAAGCCCATTTCGGTCAAGTCTGGCCATCGCTTAACCGGTCCCAGATGAGTTCCCACGCACACTGGCAAACAGTTAGGGAAGAGGCGAGCATTTATAGAGCTAATAAGGGCAACTACTAATAATGACTACACAGCATGGTATACGCATTAAACAGTGCTTCTCTATAGTTGTAAACTGGAGCCATGCAATGTAACCACTGCCCTTGAAACAACTTTATTCTCATGGTCCAGAGTTACATGTGGATTGTTTGAGACAAGGGTGATCCTCTGGCCGTGGCTCTTAAAAAAAACAAAAAACAAACCCACCTATAAAAAAAATTACATATTTTTGCAGCGGCCTCTTATCTGAGTCGTTCCCCACCTGCCATAATGAAGTCATCAGTGTCGTGTTCCCGTGAGAATCTCTTTAACCCAAAATGTGGTACCCTGCCACCAAATGGCATGCAACAGAGTGCTTATAGGACCGAGCATTGTTTATGTATCACACGGTAGGGGAGACTGTGGGTCTGTTTGACGTTGACGTGCTTTTAGTGCCACGGCTTATCCCTCTTTAGTAGAGATGTCGTGCAGGCTTCCCCACCGCCAGATGGATTTCCGCATAACAACAGTGTCAGCCGTTGATGTCGCTGCAAGGAAGCAGCAATGAAGCGCAGACTAGAAATGTTTTTATTAGGAAACCAGCTCAAGACACCTATGGTAGCCGAGGAGAGAAAATACAAAGTGCCGTGAAAATCACAACTCAACAGTTGTGTGCACTGGATGCAATCATGAAAGAGAGAGAGAGAGAGGCAGAAAGAGGGATGGGCGGGGATCTGTAAATTCAAATCTAAACTTTCTGCAGAGCAAATCCTCTATTCTAATTTGGAGCAAAGGAAATGAAGCATAGGCCATGTGGCTGTCCGCAAATTTCACGCTTCCCTGACGCAAAGCAGCTGTCTTATCCCGACTAAACCTTACTCGGCGCTGGAAGACGGCTCTGTTTTGAAAACGCATCCGTTTGTTCCACTCAATTATTGTTGTTTTTAAAATTTGCATACCCCCCAATCGTTTACGCGTCGTTTAAAACGAATTTTGAAAAACCTGGAGTAAATACATTTTGCGCGCACTCCACCAAAACTGAGTTTATTGAGAGGAGCGGATACATGTGGGTAGCAGGACGTGGTGCGCTCCTGCTGAAGCTCACACAACTATTCCCCCCGAGCTCCAGGCTGCGCCGCTGCTCGGCTGACCCCGCTTTGACCCGCCGGTGATCCGGTCTCACCGGAATCGCCATCTACCGCGCTGCGACGTTAGCCTC
Source organism: Psettodes erumei (assembly GCA_016785225.1). NCBI lineage: Eukaryota > Metazoa > Chordata > Actinopteri > Pleuronectiformes > Psettodidae > Psettodes > Psettodes erumei. The sequence goes on from JAFBJZ010000658.1 coordinate 93,656, forward strand.
GGTCGGTACGTACCCCGCGGGACTCCCGTCGTTGCAGGTGACCGACGCGTTCTCCAAAAAGTTCAGCTTCATGTCGTGGTCGAGCTTCTGCGCCGAGCACGGGTACAGGGACTGCGCCAGATTCTTGACTTGTGTCATGAAGTTATCCATGTTCTCCTCCACGGCGGTGAAATCCAGAGGGAAGCTCTCCGTGGTGTCGCCCCGGTCGGCCCGGTACGTGGGAGGAGGTGGCGCGCGCCGCGGTTGCGGGTTGCGGCCGCCCCGGAATCTCCGTGCGCACAGAGCTCCGGACTGCATCAGCACCAGCAGCAGCACTGACGAAACCATTCTGATCGCTGTCATCGTATCCCCGGATTAGATGTCCTTCCTCCAGATGCAGCGTCTCTTCAAAGAAACGCAGCCTTTCTTTTTCTTTTTTTCTTACGAACGGAGCCGAGAAAGAAGCGACTGTTACGCGCGGTTTGGAAGACGCCACGGCACTTGTCCGCTCCCAGAAGCGCATAAATTTCAGGCCAACTAAAATGAAAAGTCCTCTGGGGTCGATCACAGGCATCCGTTGAAACCGCTGGCAGGTATTTCAAAGTTTCAGAGAGTGCGCCGGCGACTCTTTGCCCATCTATCTCGAACAACCCAAGCTGCTGGACCAAGCGCGCGAGCTTGAACGACAACACTCGTGCCATGCTCTTGTATTTTATTCAAACTTTCCCCCCTTGTGTGTCCGTCCAGCCAATCGCAGGAGCGGGGCAGGACTCAGGGCATGATCAAGCGTGGCAGACTACTACCCCCCCCCCTTTTTTTAATTTATAGAGGGGAAAAAATGTCCATGCGTTGGTTCTTTTGATCCGCAATGTTTTATTTGATGTGGTGGCTTTTATTGGCCCTGAAATGCCCATTTCCCATTCCACCACAAATTTATGAAGTGAGAATGCGCATCTTGTTACACACTTGCCTGAAAATCAAGTAGAGGGAGGGGGAAAGATAAACAAAACAAAAAAAAACATAATCAAAACTCGTACATAACAATTTAGGGAAAAATGTTGATCTCAAGAGATTTCACCAGGTTAGATAATAAGAATGTATTATTATCATGATTCACTTTCACCTATTATTTTTTAAGGTAAATAAGAGTATAATATTTTTAAGAGAATATCATCCTCCATCCTCCATTGAAACACACACATATCTCCTGGAAAGAATCACTTCCAGTACTGACTAGTTGAGTTCCTCGTGTTTTCTTAAGCTTTTGAAAGAGGGACTTGGAGACTTGTTTCTTTCTTTCTTCTTCTTCTTCTTTTTTTTTGTTAATCCAGACAGGCCTCCAGAGATCAAAGCAACCATCAGTCTTTCTCTTCGCTCTCCCCCCCGGTCTCCCTCCCACTTCAGTCTCTTCCCAACTTTCCTGGTCTACTGTATATTTTAAGTCAAGCAGAGCATCCTGACGGGTCGCCAGCTTTTTAACGCAGGAATGCCTCGTTATGGTCGAGGTAGGCTTCCTTCCTCTCGTTTTTTGAGGACGCATTAAAGTCAAAGCACGGCCAACGCAACAGAAGCGATTACTCATCAAGGTGACACTTCACGGTGGCATTTCAGGGACACTTTTGTCTTAGTCTGAGCTCATTCTGGCCACGAGAAGAAGACTGACACTGTAATTTTAGTTTTTAAAGGAACAGAGGTTTGAAGTTTAATTTCCAAAATCAGACCCATCTTCAATAGCACTTACACAAATTTTTATAATCATTTCTGCTCGATAGCCTGTCCTGTTCATTTTTATAGAAGCGAACCCCAGCTTCAGCTATTGAGTAATGTTGAATCGGCTTTGTGGCAGCAAAAGTAGAGACAGGGGACAGTGACTTTTTTCTAACTTTGCGAGAGTGTATCACTGTAGGAGGGGGGAAAAACAAAAATGTGATAAGGTTTGAAAGTAGAAACTCAACCCACAGCATAACTGTAAAACCCCCTCACTGACAGAATCCCCGTGGCTAATCAGTGGGCCGAAAGGATGTCGAAGTGTTCTGAGCCAGGTAAGATGGATATGAAGTCACTGGCGGGACTGATGGTATTCATTGGGAACTTCAAACAGATGCTTGTGGAGATTAAAACATGTGGTAGGGCCCAAGGAGGAGAGGCTCTGTCACAGATTGAGTCTAGTCACTTTGACCTGCACCCCCCGTTTTATCACACGTCATCCCCAGAAATGTAACCCTTAAATCACTCACAGATGGACGTCGGCCTCTGACACAGTCACGACCATGAAGAGATGCCCCGGCGGTGTGTCGAAACGTCCTCTGACCTGGGGCGAGCGAGGAGAGGGCGAGCCGCGGACGATCACACTTCGGGGGACCTGAATGCGTTGATTCAGAGGGTTCTGTGTTGAAACGACAGCGCGAGACCGGAGTTGGAAACGCTGGCTTGCTTTGCTACCGTTGGTGCGCAGTGGTGCTTTCTCTGCCGTGCACCTTGTTTTAACTACGAATATTGAGCCTTTCTTGCTCTCGCTACCTCTCATCATCCGCGCGTAGCATAGACACAAATTTAACCGTGTGAGTCCGAATGGATTACTCTTAGAATTAGGTCATTTGAAAATGACCCAGCTGTTCTGATGGCAGTCCCTCAGCAGTGCCCCCATAGCCCCCACCCCAACTCCAGGCCTCCTGTGAAAGTCAAAGCCTGTCTTTCATCTCCGATCAGTTGCATGTGCCCTCACAGATCCACAGGTTTTACTGCTTAAGTCTGGGCTGGCAGCGTTGATCATGTGACCGTTGCCTGGCTGGCGCTGAGACACATCATGGCTCTGTCAGCGCTCGCTGCCGACGCAGCCTGCCAGGTCCGCTCACACATCCCCGTCGCGCGTCTCCCCCGTGCCCGTTAGTTCTGATTTGCACATGCCGTTGTCGAGGGTCCATCCGTGATCATCAAATCCTGCTAGTTGGAACCGTTAGGTCAGGTTACATCAAAGAGATCAGGAGGGATCAGCCTCTTGAAAGGGACAGGCTCTGGCTCCCATCATCAGAAACAGGTGGAGGTCCTCATTGGAAGAACAAAGGAGAGATCCCCATCTATAAAACTTTTATATTTCATAGAAGAGTTGACTTCAATTCCTTTTAAATTGTCACCCACCCCTGCACAGTAAACCACGCAGCAGCAGCATAAAACGTATGCCAGCAGGTTAGGGATTGCGGTACCGTAACTGCAGCATTAAATCCGACAAAAGGTCACAACGGCACAGCCTGAGACTTAGTGGTATTAGGCGACAAAGTGTGGAAGTGTGGAAATCTGCTAAAAGACGGGACTCGGGTGTTACGAATTAGTCGATAAGTTGTTGAAATATTCTGAGGTTTTCGTGTATGTTATAGTAATGACTCGTGTATCAAACGTTTCTCTGTGATTTTCCTGCACCGGACTTTGAGATTTGGTTTGTTTCTGGCTCATCATAGAGAACAGGCACTGTACTGAATTTAGGAAAAAAAAACAAAAGGCAGAAGAAGAAAAGAAAACCCATAATAGGTGCGACTTTTGAGTTTTGCCTTCGTTATTGTGCCGGCCGTGCCATTAACTCATCGATCTCGCTGTAACGTTAGAGAGCTTTGACACTTGAGGCTGCCCCCGTCTCCCACCTCCCACCCCGCCCTGCGCAAAAACGGTTTTGAGCTTTCGGCTTCTGTTCTGCGTCACCTTGAGGCGAACCTCCGGAAGCGGGTCCCCTCAGCTTCATGTTGAAGCCATTGTCTAAAACCCCAAAACAAACATGTACAGAGGTTTTGGGTGTCAACGCAACGTGGGGTTCCTTTCATGTGCCCGCGCCACATGTTCCTGATATTGTCCAGAGAATCGGTAAACAACCTTGATCCTGACTTAAGTCAAGAGGTGCCATCTAAGATGTGGATGCAAATGGGGAGAAAGGGAGAGTGAGAGAGGCAGGAGACATCTGTCGAGCAGGCTCTCATTTCGTAAGAGGAGGCCATCTATTGGTTACAGATGATGCCCCGTCTGATAAAAATGAACTCTTTCATGATAGGACAGCGTGCATTAGGGGTCTCTCTGGCACCGAGAGGTAACCACATAGTTCAGCTAACGGGTCAGCTGGTGGTTGCCGAACTTTCATCTGAGCGATGGGCACAAACGTAGCCGCCATGGCTCGTAAACGGCTCTGTCGGGTCATTCGTGCTGAGCGAGACGGATGCTTGTGTCCGCCGGGGCCGGCGCGCGAGTGCCTCGCGTGTGCGAAGGAATGTGCCGGCGACAAGTGAGTTGGACCTGGCCGGTACCGGTGCGTGAGTGCGCTGCCCCCCTGCGGGAGGAATGACTCGCCCTGTGCGATGCCCCTCTGCCAGGTAGCGACAGAGGAGGGAGCAGAGACCAATTACCATTTGGGACCCGCTATTATTCTCACCGGAGAGGCGGCAGCCCTCCTTCCAGCGCGCCCGTTCACGTCTCCGCACAGACAGGAGCAGAATCGGGCCGTTTTGTCTCGGAAATGTTTATTTATGCCACAGATTTGCCAAAGGACATGGAAAAGTCCTTATTACAGGTCGTGACAGTATAGAACCACAACACATTATTCATTTTCTGTCCTTTAACCTGGTAGTCTCTATGGGGAGACTCTTTTGAAGTCCACACCCTGCTGTAAAACATGGTCATTATTCAATTATGTGAGAGAGCTGTGTTTGAAACGCTTCTCGGGTGTGTAGGCTTTAAAGCCAGCAGGTAGGAAGAGTTGAGAATCACCGCTGTTATGGTTTTGTTTTGTTTTGTTTTTTTGTTGAAGATTTTTGTTTTTATAAAGGAAGAAGAACGTGACGGACAGAGGGTTGTTGACATGCAGCATGAATCTGATGTTCATTCAAAACTCTCGGTGCCAGTGTTTCAGATGGGGATTAAGACTAGTCCTAGACTGAAGGTAAAATCCACTGGAAAAAAAACACTGAAAAGCCTCATAGTCTTGGACTAGACTTAATCCCTGTCCGGGACGTCAGCCCGCAATGTTTTGAGTACACGGTATGAGCTTCAATCCGCTGGGCTACTGGGAGACCATTAGCGCACGGTATGTGCCTCATTATGTTTGACACTCTCTTAACACCGAGCAGCCGTTTTCTTTTATCCTCTCAGCGAAAAAGATGAGGCTACTGTAATCAAAGAAGACAATGATCAGTGCCAGCCTCTTGTCCTGGCCTGGTACCTGCTTTGATGTCATATTTTGGTCTATAGCAGGCTGTGACCCATGCCAAAGAGCACCCCATAGTCGCCAACTGTCTGACAGGCTGCCTTTCATCAAAATGACATCACTCTGCTACTTGATTACTTTCCATGGGCTCTTCCAGGCCTGGGAATTTTCTCCCAGGAATCTGAAATCATCATCTCTGCCTTCGCACCCTTAGTCTCCATATAAAAGAAGCGCACATCTGAGGTGCACGTCAGCTTAGGTGGCACACACACACACACACACACATACACACAGCGTTCACATTCAAAGGTAACAGTACACTGGCAGCACTGTGAGATACGCGCCTTACGATGCTGTCAGGCCTCATGGGTGTATGTGTGTGTGTGTGTCAGTTCAGTTTGTCCAGTTTGATGCTAGTGAAACCACACAGGCACTCGATCGGTGTTAACAACCAACATGAAGAGACAAAATGAAACATGGAAAATAAAAACAACTGCACACACTGCAATCTTTCAACTCAAGTGTTTCCCTTCCCTTGATTTTTTTTTTTCCCCCCGCGAGGCGCGAGAGCGGTGATAAATTACAAGGTAGGATCGGGAGTGTTTGCTTTTGGAGGAAACTGCCGCATGAGAGGTGGATATTTATAACCGACGTCTCTGGCTGGCAGCGCCGTCTTTACCTGTAGGTCTGGTAGCTCAGGCAGACTCTTCTCCCCACATCATACGGACTCTCCTGCAGATGCCCCGAGGATCAAGAGGTGCGTGCCCCCCGGCTTGTCCCCGACCCATCATCTGACTGGAAACTGGAGTTTAGGATTAAAAAAAACCTTTTCAAAGGATTAGAGAGTGTGTTTGTCTATTCTCAGCAGAGAGGATGTAGAGAATGACTGCATATCTTCAAGAGGCTGAAGTGGGATAGACAGTACATAACTCATGTGGCTGCCAAGTCCGCGCCGCTCTTTGATGTATTCCGATGCATACGGCGCATATCCTCTTACAAACACAGATGGTATAATTATCATTGTGTGATCTAATTAGAAACACGGACTGAGATACATCGGAACCAATCTCTCCAAGGTACAGCACTCCTTCCCACAAAGCCACCTAAGCCAATGAAATCTGGGTGTCTTCCCGCAAAGATCTCGTCCTCGCTTTCGAGGTCACTTGCGGTCGGCTAGTGGAAACATTTATTCAAAACAAGGTAACATATCTGTTTGGGAACACACAGCACCCACTTCCCTTTCTCCTGCGGCAGGAAGAAGGTGGTCATTTGCGGGAAGGAGAAAGTGTTACTCAGGCCTTGCTCACAAAGTGTACAAGGAGGGCTGTCATGTCATTGCGACGCATCATCTTGGCTTTTTTTGTGATGACTAATGAGTAGATTGCTGCCAGCACCTTTCGCTCGTCTCTATCTGGTTTTGATCTGTTAATAGTGCACACCCCTGGTCTTGGGGGATGCAGGTTTCCTCTTTTGACGCCCCCAGAACAAGAGCATGGAAGGAAATAAACGTGAGCTATACCGCAAATGGAATATGAGTCAATTCTTGTGTAATTCCACTTACTTTTTCCATTACTGTGGGTGAGTAAACTGCAAAAAAGATGGCTGTAAATAAAGAAAAAGTCGAACTAAACACTATGTACCACTACCATAAATGTTCCTAAAAGTGAGGAGTACAAAAAACAATTAAGACGCAAAGTAAGACAAAATTCCACCGAGGCGAACGGCCTCACATCTGGAGGACAGGTGGAGGCCCAATTCTCCCGTGTCAGAACTTTATCCTTAATTCACTCGTCCACAAATGCGAGAGAGTGAAGCGGTTGTGTACCTCTGGATTTAATACGGGAGAGGCTTCTCAGGGAAAACAAAAAAGCAGTGGTTATCCCTCTGAAATGATACTGTGGCAGGCAGGTAGGGCAGAAGACAACCGTAACGTGGCTGCAAGCGTAACCTGTTCTCCGGCCCTCGCTTTGAAACCAGATGAAGATCGGCTGCGGCCCTGAAGTCATTACACCTTCAAAGGTAATTAACACATGGCTTTTGTTTGGGCCCCGATGAGCCCCAGATTATGTAGGTACAGATGGTCGGAAGGGGTTGGGGGGGCACGGGTGGACAGATACCAAGAGCAAGGTGTGCTTGGATGTGCTTTCATGTCAGCAGGAAGTGCTTGACCCCTGGCCCCCTCTTGACCTCAAATCGAGGCTGTCAACGCCACTTCCTTGAGTGCCCTGTAAAGATTAACATGTGGACGGAGACAGGGGGCCTTCGAGCCCCGCGCGATGAGCGAGAGAGCCCAGCTGGCATCTCTGCCCTGCAAACACCTTTCGCCAGTTCCGCTAATTCAAGGTTATATAAGATCAAAGGCCTGTTTTATCTATTTTTTACCGAACTGAAGAATGAAGTTGCAATGCAGTTGGTGGATAAGACCTTGGGAGCTGGAGATCAGGAAGGTCTTTCGTAACGTTCACCATCAGCAGCAGGTTCGTTTCTGATCCGCTTTTAATGTTCCAAGCTTCTGTTTCAATTTTGCGCAAAGAAAAGAAGAAGAAGAAGAAGAAAAAAAAAACGCCACCTGGTGTATTTCTCGAGGTGGTAAATAGCAGCACTTCCTCCTCAAAATTTTTTTTCCCATCAAAGGGGAAGGAGGTCTTGCCTTGACCTTGAAGCCACACAAAGCTCCATATTGCACGCGGGTGTGCCTACATTTAGGAGACCGCTCAGATGAGCCATTTTACCCTTCAACACCCTCAGATCTCGCTCGCAGTGCAGATACCACAGGGGCCATGTGTAGCATCATGTGCAGGGAGGGGGTTTTGAGTCATCCACCTAGCACTGCTGCGATTAATTCCGCTCTGTCAACCCATCTTAAAGGGAGAAGTTTGTCATTTTGCATTGCAAGATACATCTTGTTTTCAATGAGCATTCTTCTTCTTCTGGTTCAGGTTCTGGTTGACAGATCTTGTGTCCAGGGTGGCCCAGGTTTTCCCTTGTTTCCAGTCTTTGGGCTAAGTTAAGTTTGCCAGCTGCTGGTGGCAGCTTTGTTCTTCCTGCCTATGTGAGAGCGGATCTGGTTCGTGTTTGAGTTAGTCATTTTATGCTTTTCACTCGAAGAACTTAAACATCCAGTGTGATTCACACCGACTGACTCATGCTAAACTTATGGCGGACAAACGTCTGGACGCACCGTGATGCAAACATCCTGGAGATTATGTCATCGTCCGGCCGCATTAGAAGGTGGCAAGATTCAGACGGTGGTGCACGTGAGCTCCGCTCCGCATGCTGTCAGTCAGGGGAGTCAGACTGGTCTTCACACACACACACACACACAGTGATCCCAACAGTTTAATATGAATTATCTCAAGCAGACACTGGGATCTGTGGGTCCGCAATCTGTCTCAGGAGAGCGTTTGATGATGGCGTTTTATTGTTCCAGAAGGTCAAGATCTTCAAAGCTCTCCTTCTGTTCTCCACAGGGCACTCGGGCAGCAGCTGTCGGAATACACTCGGCTTTGTGTTTTTATACGGGGAGAAGAGGTAGGTCAAGCCTGACTCTCACAGAAATGTTTTTACTGGGGGCGGGGTGGGGAAGGGTGTTAGGCGCTCAGTGGACACCGTAATATTGTTATCCTGCCCTTTTGTGCTGGGGAGCGGGGAGCGTGTGAATCCCGTCGGACGGGACGTCACCTCTCCGGGGCCTAACTCTGATCAAGCAGCCTTTTTGGCGTGATTCAGCAGTACGCCTGTGCATGTGAATGAATGCGTGTGAATTGATGCAGACAAAACACACCACCGCTTTAGATCAGATGTCTTCTCTCTCGTGCTCCTATAATGCACCGTGTAAGGTTGTTTGCACTGAGGCAACACTGAAGCCTCATACAGCCGCTGTTGTTTTGACAGGTTTACGCAGCAGATTATCTGACCCGACTCGCCGCTCTTGTTAGGACATACCAAAATGTGTCTTGTCATTTCATCGGCTCCCATAGCGCGTTCCTGGTCTCTGCTGGCGATTGCTTGCAAGATGGGAATTTCACAGGAGGCACATTTTCTTAAAAATTATTTTCAATTTTCCAAATTCCTTAATGAGGTTATGACTTTGGATGTTTTTATGTTTTGTGTTTTTTGCATACAACCCTCTCAACATACCAGTTAAGTTTTTGTATATCTTTAGTAATTTCCTGACCAAAACAAAGAGCTTGAGCATCTACGAATGCAGATAACACATGGGCAGAACTGCAACCAGTCCACATTGCATCATATTGTTTACTCAGAGCCCTTGCAGAAGATGTTAAACCCCACATTTTTCCTCATCACATCTCCCAATGCAGTGTGCAGCCAAAGAATGGTACTGTGGATAAATAAATATAGCCTGTAGGTTATGGAAAAAAAGTCAAATGAGAAAATTGTGGGGTTTTAACGTTCCTCTACCGATCTTCCGATCCAGTGACAAGGAAGAGCTAAGACTGACGAAAGGCCATGTGACAGCTCCTCATAACTGTCATTGAAGATGACAAACTTAAACGATACCCCCCCACCCCCACCCCCACAAACCCCCAACCTCCAGCTAGGAAACTTGTAGCCAACAAGGATGCAGTGATAAGCCCGGGATGGTGTCGCCCAGCGTAGAAGAGTTCACACACTGTTTCTCCGACCTCCTGCGCCCACGTCTCCAGCTGGCCACCCTGAAGCGCTGACTTCTTCTTACGCTCACTGCGATGCCCGCTCCAGCCCCACCCCCCGCTCCTCTTGACAGGATGTCCACGAAGGGTTCCCGTCTTGCCCCCCGCCACCTGTTTTCACACCCAGCGAGCTGAAGAGGCTCCTTTTCATGCTGGTGCTTTGCATTTGAAGTGTCCAGTTGCCGAAACACTCGCGGTGGTGTGTGGTTTGCGTCTTTGATAGGTGGAATGCTGCTTTGGACTTTCTCACACAGCTACAGGTCAAAACGCGGCAACTTTGAGCCAATTTATTTTCCAGCCGCGTAGAAGAAGAGCGGCTCTGTAAAAGCTGCGCGTCTCATCCTCATAAGGCCTGCAGAAGCAGCAATTTGTTTCCACTTGACCTGCTGTAATTCACCCAGTTTTGCCTAATTGCAACACAAATTGAGGCGATGAAAGCAGCAGCCACCCACTCTGTTCCACAGCATATCAGTGGTTCGTCACAACTGTCAGATGGTGATGATGCCGGAGCTGCACGGGTCGAAATCAAATGAAGGTGGTGTGGACAACTCCTGCTCTACAATAATAGAGCTGTTTTATGTTCCCCCCGGAGAGCTACCGGCATTGAAAGACAGTCGACCGAATCCGTTTTCCAGATTTCTTGGATCTGCAATTTCCAACATTCCCCAGGCTTTTCAGCTCTTACTACTACGTCAAGAAATAACAAAACACACAACCGATTACGTGTAAATATGACAAGAATTTTGGCTCTGCTTATCGGTTCATCTTCCCTTTCTCTTTTCTTCAATATAAACGCGCTGCAGCAAACCAGACGTTTGTTATTCCATCAGATCTGTATGGAAGCTGCATCAGTGAACTTGCTGGAGAGCGGGACACGGTAGCAGGAAGTGGGTTAGTGCTCAAACTAAATGCTGTCACTTTGATCATTTCCTGCTGGTCTCTGATCTTGAAAGGGCCGATAATGATGTTTAATTGATTATGTGGAATGAGCGAGCTTCCTATCATTCATTCCTCCCCCTTTATTTTTGTGTGTGCATCTGTGTGTGTGTGTGTGTGTGTGTGTGCGCGCACGCCCTCTTTCCAAAAGAAGATCGCTCGCATGCCATATTGCCCCTTCCCTTTCTTCTTCTAAAACAAATAAAGACGTCAAACATCAAAGCTGCTCTTGGTTAATAAAAGAAGACCTCAAATATTTTCCATTATGTTTGACATGGTTTTGGGTTTCGCCTACCAGAAGAACAACAACAGGCCGGAATGAAATGACGCTTTTTTTTTTTCTTTTCTTTTCCCCCCAGTTTCTGTGTTACAGAGGTTAAGCAGACCAAAACTTGAGCCTGTTCTTTGATCTTGTTGGCTCTAATTATTCAAAGGTAGTCTTTCTCTCTTCTACTTCTCTTCGGAGAAACAAGTCCCCCCCAAACACACACACACCCTCCCGTCCATCCCCGCACCACACTCCACTGCTCTCTCTCCTTACTGTCCCTTCCCACCCTCCTGATTATGATATCCAGAGTTCCCGGCAAAAACAACAGCCTTTCAGAGGCTCGCTTTTCCTTTGAAGTCAACGTCAGTCAGTTGTGTTTCTGTCCTGGGCCAGAGCGCTGACCCCTGACCTGCAGTGATTACTTCCGTGGCGCAGCCAAGCAGAGATAACTGTAAATGCAGGCCTTTGATATCCACTTGAGAGAAGGAGGTTGAGCCTGAAGGGAAATACAATGATGCTCTGGCATCTCCGCGTGTGTGTGTGTGTGTGTGCATACACACTCACACGCAGATAGACAGACAAGGCACCATATGGCAGAGGTCAAGGAAGCATGGGTATGACTTCCTGATCAAAGCTGCAACACAATGATATTTGAACTTCTGTGAACCGAAATCAAAGAAGATTTGTGGAGGCCGGTTAATGAAATCAGCATCGTCGGTCTCCCTTTGGGTGTCAAGCTTTTGTAGCGATTTAAGAAAACACTTAGAGACCAAACTGATATGAATGTGACCTCAGATAGTTACAGCTTAAGCCAGCAACCAGCTAGCTTGGCTTCACAAAGACTAGCCCCGCTCTGACATAACAAAATCTGGCTCATGCCACCTCTGAAATGAATTTAACCACTGACTCCATAAATTCACAGCAGGCACACATAGTGTTGTTCCAGATGTCACGGGCCCTTGATGAGCCTTAATTCTTTTTCAGTGATGTGTATGCATTCTGATTTATAAAAAAAATCTCCATTGTTAATAGCAGTGTTTGCCCAACAGACAAATTTCAAGTTCAATGTTGTCTGACAGTGATGGAGAAACAGAGCGCAGGACACAAAAAAAAACCTGAGGAGAGATGACTGATAACTACTTTTCTCACAGGAGTCGGTCGTTGAGGTCTGTAAGGATAAGTTTGGAATTAATCAAAGAGTAGAACTAGAGAATTTAATGGTCATCAGTCAACACGAACATTAGTCATGGGAGAGCACAAAGACCCTGTTTTGTTATCCTGTAGATTTTTTTTCTACTTGCAGATGTCTTTTTTTTTTTTATCCTGCGGATGTTCTTTTTTCTTTGAGATAAGCATTTAGTCAATGTGACAGTCCATTTTCATCTGTGTCCAGATGGCAGACTTAAAATCACATCTGCCAAAAAAAATGCATGGATAATATCCATTCTCACATGCATGAAACAAAAAGTAAATGATTATGAATATTCAAGCAGCATTTGGCTCATCAGCCAAAACCGCTGTCACAGCTGATTAACCCTTTTGAAAATTGCATTGCAAAGCTGTTATAATAATGTTTTTTTTGTTTTTTAATCAGCCGGAGTAAGTGGATTTAAATCTTCAGAGAACATCATTAAAGACCCAACACTCTTGACATCGGCATATATAGTCATTACTGGAATGACTGTTGACATGTTCCACGAAACGAGACCGGAGCCGACCGCGCTCTCATGTGAGGGACAAATGAAGATGAGCAGATGAGAGTTCCTGATGGGGACTCACTCTCCCTCTTCGTCCTCAGCTATAATTAAGGCCCTTCTTTTTTCACTCCATACTTCCAGTCGGCTGTGGTATTTTCTTTTTTCTTTTTTCTTTTTTCCATCTCTTTCTTCCTTTTTTTTTTTTTTGAAGATAAGAAAAAAAAGCCGAAAAAGACTTGCATGCTGCTGGACAGCATGTCATGTTCAAGCTCAGAATAGTAAACACAAGGCCTTGTAATTTGCAGAATGCTTTTGTCATCTTTACCTCTAATTTCTCTTTCAGCGCAGAGTGAGTGCCACATATGAAGAGCCGGGAATCAAAGGAAGCTGTGGAATGCGTCAGGGTAAATATGAACAGAGAAAAAAATGAATGAGGGTTGCCCAGGCCGCTGGGCCTGCTGTATGTGTTACTGCTCTCTCATCTCACACCCAAATGATATTTAGTTTACATCATTTTATAATAAATTTGCCCCAGTATAAATTATAAAGGAAGTAAAAAGGTAAATTTGCAGTGTGGCATTAAAAGTACTACTTCATATGCTCATTACATAACAATATGTCTTAAGTATGGTAAATTGATGGTTGATTGGATGCACTGAACTGAAACTACTCTTAAGGTTGTTCCAGTGTTTGATATTCAAATTGTAAAACTAACAAATTATGGAAATTAATACAAAACTGACTCAGCAACAGACTTAGTTCAGTATGAGCTACCTGCTGGAAAAAGATACCCGCACTGTCCTGGTCGGTCTTAAAACGCCACGAGGTGTTTTCGTTCCACCTTGTCGCCTCAGCTGGTGATTTTGTTCTCTCAGTTTTAAAGACATATTATTCATTATACCAGCATAACTATAATCAGTGAAATCACTCGGGCTGTAGTTTGGGGTGAAGATGATGTGATGACACATCCCTGCAACATCCACCATGGGAGGATGTGCACATACATACGCATTTTAGGCATTGATGCCTAAGCGTTATGCTTGGTGTCAGCTACCTGCAAATTAGGTATGACCACACGTGGAACTAAAATCTTGCATCCCTGCACAGCGTTAACACAGATGCAGCACTGTTTATAGAAGCTCGTCTGTAAGTTTCTTGTCAAAAGTCCTTGGCAATTTCCTAATATTTCATATTTTCCAAAGCAGTGTGAAAAAGCCAGTGCTGTTTCGAACAGCTACCTCAGGAGGGAGCTGCAACTGCTCAAGTTTCTGCTCTAATTTCAGTCACAGCTTTTGACAGCGTGGCTCTGTCACCTGTCACCTTCTCCATGCTGCTCCTGTTTCCTTTTCCACTTTCCTCGCCCCGTATGCAGCAGCTCTGTTTGTGAAGTGAGAGCGAAGCCTTAGGGGAATCGAGTCACCTGCTCTGGTACGCGCTGAAATAAAAAAGACAGCGGTGTTCAGGTGTTCTTGCCTCCCTTCTGTCCCCACCAGTGCCCTTTCTGTGACCTGTCCCACGTGTACATTTAATGACATGGGAGTCAGACTTTTACAACTTCCTCCAGGTGACGAATAATGATGTCAAAGTTTTGCAGGGTTTTTGTTTGTTTTTCTTTTTCTTTTTTTTTTGTTCTGTGCACGATGTGTGTAATTCTATTCCTCTGCGGTTATTTTCTTTGTTTTCATATTTATCCTGTTGGAGTAAGTGAAGAGTTGATATAATGTATTCGTTTAGTTGACAGGGCAGGGCACCTCTTTCATGTCCCGTCTGTAATTACTTCAATTAGTCATGCGGGGGAGGAGGGTTTCAGCTGCTGTCTCTCAGATGTAATTTACTCCCATGCCAAGATCAACTCTGCTGGTTGCACGTTTCCATGGCATATTTATCATTTTAATTTCTGTCATTTCAATCCAGGGCTAACAAGATGAAAGACACCAAAAAGTCAGCCCTTCATGCATAGACATTACATTAAGTTGTTACAGTGATTTGTGTGTTGCACCATTTTAAAATTAAGGCCTGCTCTTTCTTCCGTCCTTACATTAAACAGCGGCGTGTTGTCCTGTGTCTTTGAAATGTAAATAATATGACCGCTCCCATGGTAACACCTCCCATGTAAACAGCCTCAGCACCACCGGCCCATCACTGATATGAACTTTGTTTAGGGGCAGAGTTGCGGCAGAAAGGGGAGGGGGGGGCTATTCGAGGAGACATAAATTTGGAAACCCCTTTCATGTCACGGAAAAGTGATGAATTTCTGTTGTAGTTTATTGCCGGTGTGATTTTTAAAAGCATCCCCCCTGGCTCTTTGAAGTGAGTGCAGGTCTGTTTTTCCTCCGCGTCGGTGTCGCCGTGTCACTGCTCGTCTGTTTCTCGTCTCTGATTGGATCAGATGAAATCCTTGTTCAGTGTCCAAACTTGTCAGACTGAACAAAATCTCGTTCTGACAGGGAGCGAAGAATCAACACACTGCAAATGCAGTTCTGTCTTGCAGGTGTTTTAACAGTTCTGGCGGATGACACGATGATGATTACAAACCATGACCGGCTTCACACTCTATTATCGCTATGGAGCAGCTATATTTAACCTGAGAAGGGTTAGTTCAGTTCATAATTTTAGGAACTAAGCTTAGATACTTCTTTGCCAGTTATTTTACCTGAAAATACTGAGAATTAGCAACACCAGCTAATTAGCTTAGCTTATTTTAGCAGAGTGGAAAGGGTGAAAAGAAGAAAGATCTGCTAGCCTGACTCAGTCCAAAGGTAACAAAATAGGCCACACCTATTTGCTATTTCTAGCTCACGTTATATTTATTATAATATATTATAAACCTAACAACATTTTTTTTTTAAGTTTTAAAATTATGATTTCTAGAGCCAAGAAATAGTGACAGAGCCAGACTAGCTATCCTAGCATTTATGCTAACCTAAACTAAGATAAGCTAACCAGCTGTTGGCTGTAGCATCATTTTTACTGTACGCACTGTATATGAGACTGAGGGCAATCTTCTCATCTAAATCTTGAAACCTATAAGCGTTAAATAAGTGTAAATGACAAACCATTCCCTGTATACATAGTCCTGTTTTGTTTGTTTTTTTTTTTTTTTAACTGAGAGGTTTAGTCATAAACTAACTCTTCCAAGTTAGCTGACCACACCATAATCTCAGTATCTTTCCTCACTTTTTACAGATTTCTTTTTTCATGCATGCCTTCACGCTGCTGAAGCCACTGCTTCATTATGCTTTTACAGCCTATTCCGGTCAAACTCGCCCCACTGCAGTCCCCACACGAGGAACTGACAGTTGTCCGTGCCTTTTCATAATAGCTACTTGAAACAGGAAAAAAAGATTTTATTTTTCTTCTGAGCATTATTTTTACTGATTCGTGTGTCTTTTTATGATGCTGTTTCAGCTATGAGCGGGTTTAAAAATAGGCACAAAGTGCTATTCCCAAGCATTTATATACCTAACATATAAACATTTTTATTGCTCAAATGTAATTTTGTGGGCAGAAATAAGAAGGAAGACAAAAAAGACACGCATTTTTTGATTTCCTTCCAATAAATGTTTGGAATTGTAATAACCTCTGGGACAGACAGCCTGTTACCGTCTCATGTGGCTACAGGATCCGGGTCGCTCTCTCTCTCTGTGGTATGCGTGTCCAAGGGCTTGTTACTCTTTGAGGTCTTGGTTTGTTTAATGAAGTGGTAATCTGTCTACACAGAGGATCACCCTCGAATCTTAAGTTCACTGTGTCAAGTGGCTCTGTTTATAAACTTCTTAGTGTCTCTAATAACCCCCCCCCCCCCCCCCGCCACTCACACACACACACACACACACACACACGCACACACACTTGAGAATGGTATGTCCAATGTAATGATGTATTTCGGCTACCACCTCTGGGTTTGTGTATGTTCAACCCATTGCTTAAACCTATGCTTGTGGCTCCGCTGTGCTGAAGGCCAAATGCAAATTGTATCCTAGCGGGCAGCTGGCGGGGATGTCCACGCAGTCCAAAGGAGGTTGTATTCCGCCTGCCTCGGGTGTGTTTGCACAGCCCTTTTTTTTTAAGGGTACTGAGGACTTTCCAGCTGTGGCACTACAGCTTGCCCCAGGACCATCAGAAAAACAACATCAACATTCAAGTTACAGAGAGGGAGACTGAAAACACGATCCACTCCGCAGTGTGTTTGAAATGTTAACTAAAGAAAACAAGCTGGCTAATGGTTTTGTATTTATATATTTTCTTTGGAGGCTTTGAAGTCAGAGCCCACGTTGCATGTCAGCCCTAGGCAACTTTCGAAAGCGAGCCTAACTGCAAATGTAAAGACACCCGAAAAAAGAAGCTTGATTTCACCTCTGACTCTGAGGTCATACAGAATTCGCTAAAAGGCTTTTCATCAGTTTTTCATCACGAGTACTAGCCAGACAGGTTTGAGATCATTTGTCAATTTACATATTACAAATTCCCCATGTTAACAAAATATCAGGATTGTTCAATATGAAACTGAAACAGTTGCTACAATCAAACTTTTAGTTTCATTATAGTTTTTAGTAATGCATATAGATACAAGGAATAGGAAGTGGTCTGAGCATGCATACAGTATAGGTTCAATCCAAAGCACATAACTAACTAACCAATCAATTTATAAGCTTGTTACAAAGCAATTTTTTTTTAAAAATGTTTCTTAAAATTACTGTTAGTTTTACTTATTTATTTTATGGTTTCAATGTTTTTATGCCTGAAATGGCAAACTTTGCCTGTTATTGTTCAACCAGAAAATGAAATGTTTTCTATGTCCTTCACAATGTCTTTCTTTCTCCCTTTTTGGCATTTTAGCTTAATCCATCAGTTTAGTCCATCATTTACCAGCAAATTTGGAACTACCTGCTAATTAGAAAATAGCCCCTGAAAATCTATAGAACAACATGTTTGATGGATCAACCAGTGTTAATGTGATCACTATGTCGATAAAAGAATATTTTTGAAATAATTTCAATGCAGCGAGTATCACAAAAAAATTTCATTTACCTCAACAAAGAAAACCAAAAAACAACAAATATCTGCATAGCTAAATACGGCTAGTTACATGAGAAAATGTGTTTTGAAAAAAAAAGCAAAAAGTTTGAAGCCACAGTTCAGTGCAGAGGATTCAGTCCAGCCTACTAGACCCCCGCATGTGTGTGTGCGTGTGTGTATTTGTTTGCGTGTGTGTGCATGGGTGTGTGGGCTGGGGGGGTTATTACTGCTTCTTGTTGGTTGCGGTGCAGTCCTGTCTGTTCTGTGGGACATCTGTGGGTTGCGTGATGGGCTTTGTGGAACGGTGCTCTGTTAGTGGAGTTAAACAGGCGCAGTCACGAGCTCTACCAGACGCCACGGGCACAAGTGGCCTTGTCTCTTTGAGGCTTCGTACACACGCACAGATGCCGAATTACTACAGCGTAAAAACACAAGATGACACCCATGCACACAAACATGAAGCACATTCAGTTATGGCCACAGGCAAATATCTGAGTAGTTTTTTAGGAATACTTCAAACCACGGAAAATATTTCATTGGGAGGACCTGCAACATTGATATTCTCTCAGATGAGTCCAAGAGGGTCTAATCTTAGAAAGCTGTGAATGAGTTGTCCTGCAGTTGCCAGTATTCTTGCTCTTTATTGGCCTACCAGCACATGTTTGATACATCCTGACCACACCAGAACCCACCATCCATTTATCAGTTTTGTGTGCGGCCTGCACGGTCACTGAAAGCCTTTACGCAGCAGCCAAAAATCCCCAGTTTTATTCCTAATGTGTAGCTATCCAACGCTATAATAGCCGCCTTTTTTATGGTTATTGATTTATTTTATTTGAAGAGGGAGTGGGTGTCTGTGTGTGGAAGCGTTTTATCTGCCTCTTGCCCATTTGTCAAAAGGCAGGCTGTAAACCTCCCTGGAGGTTGAGAGGCGAACATCCATTACGACTGCCAACCGTTTTTCGTTCAAAGCGACGCAAGATCCCACATAAGATGCGTAATTTGATGGGATATGAAGTGATATTGGCGGGTAAATGTTGTGTATCTGAGTGGTCGCTGCGCAGCTCTCTCTTATCCCCTTTGCATGTCAAACCCTGATAGATTTATTTTAAATGATTTTAAGGGTAGAAGGAGGATAATGAAGACCAGAGTGAAATCAGGCCAGAGCGATGTTAAAAAAGAGAGGAAAAACTCGAGGAGATCAAACAGCCAGGCTGTTTACTTTGATGTTTGTCTCTTTCGTTCAGAGCTGTGGCGGCTTTCAGACATTTTATTAGTCTTCCACAAAGATGTGCCATCTCTTCTTCCTGCTACCTATATTTCACATGCAAACTTTATGTTTCACTGGAACAGAAAGGCACATCATCCCATACAATTTACTCAATGCAGAGCTGGAAAAGTTGAATCAAAAGTTGAATTTCAATTCCAATCATTGCTTTTTAAAAATACTTTTACCATCTCCTTTATGGTTGATGTGGGTTTGATGAGTGGAGTCAGCATGAGGACATTACCTGGATCTACGTCAGCGGTGTGCAAAAATAAAAACAGGAGGTGCACCTAACATGTTGCATGTCACCATAGGGATGCTCGTCATGGCCGTTGTTAGATCTTGTGTTTTCCTCCAGGCTCCGATTTTTTTAGAAGAAACCATCAGAGCCGCACACACAATGGTGCCAGCATGGGAGGCCCGGCTGGCTTGGCAGGCGAGCTCAGTCCATCAAGAGCGGTCGGCTCTTTTATGAGATCACATGAAAGCGCGGGAAATAACGACAAGTGTTTGATCATCGGAGGCCAAGCTGATTTACTGCCGAACCCGACACCTCAGCTTAGACCTGGCAGAACATCCATGACACGCTGCCCGAGACAGAAAGATGAGAGTGTAATGCCGCCCCTGACGCACCGCCATCACTTTCCCGTGGGTCTACTGCGATGGCTTCAGGTGGAGGTTCGCTGCTTTATGGGAAGGAACTAATGAGCTAATACAGAGGAAATCTTTAACTTGTATCAGACATCCACGTACAACAGAAAGGAATTAACGGCATTCTTGTCAAACAAATTGGAAACATCTGTTTTTCATTTATGGGCATTATGTCATGGTATCGCACTCCTTTTTTGAGGCTGCTTCACCTGAGTGCGGGCGGGATTATTTCCCACATGTTTGTGTTGATCAAATACTTGACGGATGATTGTGTTTCTGTTGGCAGCTTGCGACTTGGAGCAGTCATTTAAACAAGCACCTGGCTAATCCTCGGCGCCAGTCGTAGCTGCTTGAGTGCAGCATAGCATCGTAACAACTTGTTAATATCAGTCAGCAAAAGACATTAAAAACATTATTGCACAATTTGCAATCACAACAAATGTGGTCTCCTAACACTTCCCCTTTAGCACAGTCTAACACTTAAATCAATGATTGGGGCAATATCAGAGCCACAGAGAAAAGATGAATGTATTTGTTTGATAGCAAGCCATTATTTTGTGTAGCTTCCTTAAATGCATAGCTGGGATCGGAAATTGTCGATTGATGAAAAATGTGGCAAAGATCAACACGCTAACCAGGGCTTTAAGTATTTTTGGCCTCCAGCGTTTGTCCAAAAGATAGACCTTTGATGAGGGAATGCCTGACAGAGATGGAGACAGACAAGAAAAGACAAAGAGCCACTGGAAAAACCACAGTAGTCAATGGCATGCTTTACAAGAGACAAAACATTGAACAAAAGAAAAAAAATAGGATAAAGGATGTATTTGCTTCAAAGGTCTTACTGTAAGTGTAATTTTCAAAAGGGCTGGGTTGCCCCCGTTCTATAATTAAGTTCTTCACATTGGGTTTGTCTGGAATTAAAAGGACTATTGCCACTTTTCAACATGGATGTTTTTATATGTCTATGTTTGTCTGTGGTGAGGGATGAAAGGGAGATGCCTTCCCCTGTCTCCCTGAAAAGTCTTTACACCAGTGGAAAGTAGACGAGGAAGAGGCTCCGCAGCGTTTGAACTTGTGTCTCGTGCCTTCCTAGTCTTCAACCAGTCAACAAGGGGTGGTTTCCGTTTTTATTGTGTGCTCTGCACCATTATACTTTTGTTTCGTGTCCATAAACTCTGTCCAGATGACTCGAGATAATCCCAACAGTAAAGACAATGTTAGGATAGCCTGTCTGTCCAGAGGTCTTGCTGTCTTCATTTTCTCTGTAGGGACAGTTTGAAGATGAGACCATTTATCAGACCATTCACAAGGTTACATCAGGATAAATCAATTCCTTCTGTAAATAGGAAGTGCATTCATATAGATACAAAATTCAGTCTCTGTGATTTATCCTCTGTGGTGATCGTCTGTGACTTTTTACACACATCTCACGCTCTTCAGAGCTTGTCTTCACCCTGACATCGGCGCTGCGCCCTTTTCTCCGGAGGAAACCAGAATGACAATCTTTTTTTTTTTCCAAGTAACTTACAAAGTGAAAATCTGATGACAGTAGTTGAGACTAGTGGACTGTAAAGCATTATCTGTGGTTCCGTGGTTTCTTTCCTCAAAGTACAGCTCCGGGGCAGCTCTCAAAGTTCAATCACAGCCCCTGCTCTGCTTCCAAGACTACTCTTGAAATGACAATGATACAATGACGTCAGATGTGGGTGTTTTGCTAAGAAGAAAAAAAAAATAATAATGATACAATAAGACAGGGCCAGTTGATTTTCCTGGAACCTCGAATTCATTGGAGCCAATGAATTGAAGCCTCTTTGCTTTTTTTCTGTCTTTTTTTTGGCTCCAGACATTATGTCTTCCTGATGAAGGATGGTCTGCAGCATTCTTCAAAGGCACTTAAGATGTATAATTAATAACAGAAATCCGTAATTTGAAATTACAGCAGAGGACACCCAGGTCTCTTTGAACCCGTCACATCTCTATGGACGACTCGTGGTCCTTTAATTAGCCAGGATTGAAGAAATTGGGTGGGGTCTGTCTACCCTGTGCCCATCACCCACCACAAGCACCTCCACCCAACACCCCAGACGAAGAAGGAGAGCACAAACATCTGCCTTCTATCTGACCCCAAAACCCAAGCTGAAGCTATCCCTTGACAAAAGCGTTTTGTTTTTTGTTTTCCCTGTTGGAAAATGACCTCCTCAATCACACAGCCATATTGGTTCAGCCAGTGATGAAAAGCATCGGCAGCAATCCTCACTGGCAACCTGCAGGCCGCTGACGGCGCCCTGCCCTCATCTATCGCAGGACTTTTTCTGTCAGTCAAAGCTTTGAGATGAACCAAAAATCACTAGCCAGAGTCTGGTGGTGGTGGTCTGTAAACTTCTCTCGAGCCCCCCACCCCCACCCCCCAGGGTTTGTAGTGCAGCTATTGCATGCTTGCCTAATAAGCTCTGCCAGCTTTGTTTACAGTTCTCCCTTCCAGCCACGACAGTCAGAGGTCTGTCGGAGAGAAGAGAGCTAAATATAGATCGGGCCTGTCATTATCAGGATCATTTGAGAGTCAAGCCGTTGTTTACTCGCAGCTACTTTTCCCCATTATGTGATAAGCCAGCAACCCAAACAATGACATGTAGCATGTTGTTGGGGCATGACCTGACTATAATGTGGAATTAAAGGCTCTGATGTGCTGCAAATGATGCATTTGGGCCAGTGAGAGGAACCCGAAGAGAAAATAGGTACTTCCTTTTGTTCTCGACACACTTCCATCACACAAAACAAGAGAACGTCACTCTCAGAATGTTGGGACAGAGAAAAAAAAACATTGATGGCCATACCATGAAGGTCTTGGTGAAAAGCAGAGCGTGTGGCCAGTCTCATGTTTCTCTCTACCCTCCATGGGTGGTCCCACGGCTGGTTGGGGGGGTTAGTTTGATTATTCTCCGATAATCTTTTGATTACAATTCAATATGGCCCTCTCCAGAGAGAGTGAGAGCCACTGGAATTTCATTTCTCTCCTCTGTCTGAATGTGGATGAACCGATTAGATGAGCATAAACAGGCATCTTCTCCGTTCCACCTTGACACCAGGAAGAGTTCAGCGTTCGTTTCATCAGCTGTTACCAGTTGTTGCTTTCACAACTTCATCCCTAAAGTAAAAGCTGTCTTATTTGATAATTCTTTTCAAATAAAAGTATGTGGACATCTGGGAGTAGGAATGTGCGGATACAGAAAGTCAGAAAAGTTTATCCACGTACACATACTTGGCACAATATTCCTCTTTCAGCTTTTCATGTTGTTTGACTTTGGGGGGGAGTTTGAGGAGCAGGTGATTTACAGAAGAAAGATGACATGGGATCTTTGGAAAAGAGATTAATGAAATACCACCATATACGCAAGCGTTTGGTGCGGATGACGCAATTATATGCCAGGGAACTCCAAAGAAAGTGGAGGGCTGCATATGTATCATTCTTGCAGACTCTCTCAGCCAAGTCTTTGCACCCACGATCAGTAGCCAAGATGATTTTAACGTCTTGGAGCGCAGCCTTTGGTACTAATTTCAAAACGTATCTGAGGGATTTAATGTCTGTTGCTGTGTACTGTTTGTCCTGACTGTGGTGGTGAGCAGGTGCACCTGTCCATGCATACAAAGTTTTTGCAAATTTTGTTTTGATTTTTACCAGGGACGAGTGTGCTATTCCTGGGGGATGAAACTGAGAGAGCATCTGTACGACCCCCCCCCGCATGTTTCCAAATGATTTCCATTCTTTCTCCTCCACCCTCTTCACTGTCCCTTATGCCTTCTGTGCCCATAAAGGGACAGTGGATTAGCCTCCCCCGCTTCCATGTGACCTCATCTGTGTTTGATTTTTGCCTACTTGAAATTGGCCATGGGCTTAACGTTTGGTCCTTTGATCAGTCCTGCCAGGAATTGGACTTGTTTATCTTGTTTATCTGATGATGGCCCCTTAATGGGGGGGCATACATTTGGCAGGGGCATGCCTTGATGTGGGCCTTGATAGCTTCGGGGCACAGAAAGAAGAGAGGACCAGGACTCTCTAATGGTCGGAGGTGAAGGAAAGACGATTACAGATGTGGTTTGAGAGCCTCTGAACCTTGTCTCTCACAGCCTCTTTCCTCTAACACTTATCTGACCCCATACAGATGGTCCTTCAACATCATCATCAAAACGCAGACAGCCACCATCCTTCCTCATCTCTGTTCAGCTTCGGGGGCTCCTCCTTCCTTTTGAGATTGACAGTTATTAATCCACATGCTGATGGCCTTTCTCAGCAGCCTGTTGGTGCAGGAAATGGCACATCATCAACAAGCCCCTCAAATGAGATGTCGCCCTGCTCCCCTGTTCGCCGTCCTTGCTGATGGAGATGTGAGGAAGCGGTGCTGGTACACAGCCAGGCCCCATCCCATCACTTGCCTGACTCGACCTCAGCGCCCCTGAAATGAAAGCTTTCCTGTCCTGCACCACAGCTGGACTCCAGGGAGCCTGCAGAGGCCCTGTTTATTTGTGCAACAATGTAATCAGGGGGTTTGTCGTTACAAGACCTAGCCTTTGCACCTTCTCTCTCTCTCTCCGCCAGCCCCATCCTTTTGTCGGTCCCCGATCGCTCCCCTCCCCTTACTTTACCATCTTTCTTTCACCACTCTCAATCTTTTTCGTTTGAGCCTCATCATTATCCAAATCCTTTCGCTGACCCTTGTTGACCTCAGAATTTGTTTGATGTGGTCCTGGCAAGGAGAGCGATGAAATAAAGTTGAAAGTTTATTGTTTAAAGGGGAGATTTCCATGATTAGGGTTTCAGAAATAAACTCTTCCATCTCTTTACCTAAGAATCTGCAGAGTCCCCCGTGTGTGTGCGCGTGTGTGTGTGCGTGTGTGCAAGATGGCAGGTCGGTCGAAACATGCACACTTTCTCCCTTTCCAATCAAAGGGGAAAGAGTGTGTAGTGCGGTAACATGCTAATAATTTAGTCCGTTATGTTGTGGTTTAAATCATGAGATTCCTTCGGTTAAAAGCTGAGCGAAAGTAAACAAGCTCACACATGTGGCCACAATATTGCCGATCTTCTGTCCAGAGCAGTTCTCTCTGTGGGAAAAGGGGGTGTTATCTATACTTCCCATTCATCGTTTCCCAGTGATAGATGACAGAACTCATGAGAGCCTCAAGGTTTAGTCCAGATACATAGATATAATAAGCTGAACAAATGATAAAAAAAACATCTCTGTTAATATGTCACATATTCACACACCTGTTTGATCCAAAGTGATGTATTTGAAAAGCAGCAGTGAGTTAAAGGTTAAGCTTTAACTCTGTGTTTGAATAGTCATACATCTAAAATAACCAATGTGGCCATATGTGGTCATTTGATAGTTTACAGGTTACTTTATAACATGCTGTGTTTTACTACTGTGGATTAAAGTCTGAGGCTCATCCCGCTCTCTCGTCCTTTTGCAAATCTGTGATGTCTCTTATTTCCCTGTTTGTCTCGGGAGGCAGACAGGCGGGTTAGTTTGGGCTGGTCTGCCTTCTGAACAACAGCATCCCCAGTCTGCGCCGCTCCGCACAGAAGAAGCATCTTGTTTTTCAACTGGTGGTTTTCTTAAGCCACAATGTTTGATGTGGGCTTCCCTTAATCACACAACATGCTCTCTAAACATGAACTACATTCATCTTCGCTCCACGACTTCTGGATCCCCCCCCTTCGGTCTGTTGCTGCTTTTGTTGAGTTACTGTGCAACGGAATAGTGAGACAAGAGGAAGACAGTGGCCTTGATCTCAATGAAGTGATTTTGATCTGGCCAATCCAGCAATTAGGCTACTGAGGGAAGAGTGAACCTCTAATCCTGGATGGGACACATATGTTCTTTGTAGTCCTAATGTCTCTCTTCCTCCTCTGTCCACATCACTATCTGATGGGACACAGAGTAAGTATTAAACCAATGCCTCAGATGGAAGCCTACCATTAAGATGGAGATGCTTTGCTCTTTGAGGCTGAGGACTTTTAATTATAAGCTGTGGGCCCCGATGTAGTTGTGTTTCCTCCATCTTGCTGAATAGAGGGTTTGCTCGAGCGCTGGCTGGAGACCTGGTGCCAGGCCCTGGAGTCAGCGCGTCACTGGCGGCGGGTGCTTTGTGGGTACGAGACAAGGCACGCCGCCACAGCGAGCACAACTCCACGGGAGTCCTACACTGGGGGGCCGAGATGAAAGGCTTTTTTTCTCCCCTTAACCCCCCCCCCCCCTCGGAGCTCTGACTGGCAGGGCAGTAGGTGGAGGGTAGAACTAGAATAACCAGACTGGTTGTTAAACGTATCGGCCCTTGTTGAAGCTTCAAGGGCATCCATCGAGATCAAAGCAAGGCATTCGGTCCAAAAGCGTGACATTGTCTTGCACAACAATCCATCTCGCCTCCAATTCAGCTGTCAATGAATGAGGAAGTGGTCATGAGCAGCAATGGAAGGCCTTTCACTGTCCCCTAATGGGCTTTGATGATCTAGCACAAAGAAAGTGTCATAATGGTCTCATGCAAAGTCTAATGTCATTTATTGAATTTGTTTATTGTTGTCATTAAAACTGAGAATGACCCAACCCACACCTTTGTGTATTCAGTAAATGATGATGAATATCTGAAAATGTTTGCCGCTACCTTTCTTTCTTTCTTTCTCCCTTTTTTCTTTCTTTCTTTCTTTCTTTCTTCATTTCTTTCTGGGGGTTGCTGTTGTGAATATCTCCCATCCCCTCTGGGACTTCTTTATTTTTCAGTTTTGTTTTGTTTTTCAGCCACTTTGCATTTACACCCAGTGGCCCTTTCATGTTGTTGCCTGGGTGCTGGGTGGACAAAAGAAAGAGCCTCCATCAGCTGGACTTAAGGATGGGGTGGTGGGTTTTCAGGGGGGGAGAAGGGGATGAATAAAGAATCAAAGTAACTGGAATGGGGTTTGGAGGCGGAGGACTCCATGTGAAACTGTGACCCATGTACCCCTCTTAAATATGGGCCAGGATTTCACAGTTGTCATTGTTTTTCTTTTTTTTGGCTTTGTTCCCCTTTGTGTTACATCTCATTGTCTCCATATTTCTATTTGTGGCCATACTTGTTCATGCCTTTGTTGGCACTTTATGGTCTCATTCTTTACGCCTACCTAGTGGAGCAAAAAGCCTCATATTTTACTCTTTGCAGTCAGTTGATGTGAAAGCCCGCCGCAGGTTCAAGTTGCTGCATGCTCATCATCACCACATGGGTTTCCCAATGCCATGCTGCTTCGTGGCACCTTGTTCTGTGGCACTGCACTTGCAAGCGCTTCCCCTCTCGTGCTTTCTGCCCGCCTAGCCATGCACAGCAAGGGCCACCGATGCCACTGCAGCCTGTCGCACCCCTGCAGTGGGGGAGGAGACAGTCTGTGCTCCCTCAGCCCATCAAATCCCCGCAGGACCACTCTGGTCCACTGGAGGTGAATTCAGGGAGCAGCCTTTGGTGGTGCCGACACAGCGGCCCTCTTTCACCCAGGGCCTCATTAAACCTGACAACATCCCCTCAGCCTTGGCTTTATTGTTCAGCCAGCTTAATGCTAAATGGCAATTAAAGGCATCACCAAGGTGCAGGTATTAATGCCTTTGAGGAGCACAAAGGCTTTTTCAAGATAAAAATGACAGCTAAACCGTAATTGAAAGTTTTCTTTGACTTCAGTGGAAAGATACAATTTGAATAAGACAGGTCACTCTGTGTAACCTTTATTCAGGATTTAAATAACTGCAAAATAACAGTTTTGACCTCCATGAATTATCACCTGAATCTGCGGCTCCCCTCGGCTTTAGGGAGCTTTATGTAATCAGAGTTTAAGATTCACACTGTACTCATGATGTACTTTTTGGCTGCAGCAGGCAGCTTCTTTCAGGGAAAGAGCTCAGTGTGATGCCTGCTCAGCACCAAACGACAAAGAGACACAGTGAGGGACAATCTGATGAATATATAGCATTAACAGCTAAAGAGCCAGTGCTAAAAGAGAGTGACTTACATTCATCAGGCTACAAATGAGTGATAATGTTGCTCCCCATATCAACTCATAGGGTTATGGTATATTGTCAAGTTGTTTATCAAATGGCCCCCAAAAAGTCTCTTAAGGGATTATTATTGAGGATAATTATTCAGGGATGTTTTCAGGAATCATTTGTTTGTGGTTCTGTAAACGCTCTAATTACAAAAATTAACTAGAACAAAAGAGCTTCACCTGCTGGAAATCAACATTTGTGTCTTGGACAGTTTAGCTGTTTGCGGAAGGGAAAATTCAGGTAATCGCGTCAATCACGGCAGTTTTGTTTCCACTATAATAAGCAGATTAAATTGCAACGTCCTGTGTCACTTGTTTAACTCCCTCCACGTATATACAGTCATCAGCGTCTGTTTAGATTCCATACCTGCCAGGCCGCTCTTCTATGGATTAGCTGTGGACATACATCTTCACTTTTTATTTATTTGCTTGTGTGCAGTCGTGAAACAAGGGAACAGAGGGTAAAGAGCACTCCACATGCCAGAGGGGCTCCGCTGTGTAAACCACCAGGCTTGGGTTGGCGAACAGATCCAGTTGGGAATGGTCATAGCACAGATGAATGAAAACTGTGTAAACAGTCTGTGAACCATCAATATGTACTCCAGCGAGGTGGAAGGATGCAACTGCAACATCTGTCCCACCAGCTCCACTGGAGAGTGATTAGGCCATATTTACAGGCAGCGCATGAAACAGAGCTTATCTTATTGCGGACAGGTTTTATACGACAGCTGTTATAAGAGGACAATGAGGGATTTCAAGGGAAGACAAGGCCCTGGCTGCCTGTGCAGTATATTTGGTAGCAGTACAGCGTGTTGTCAAGAGCACTCTCCTCTGTGAATCCAGCAGATTCTTATCACCAGGTTTTGCCAGGGCAGAAACTGAAGACAGTTTCCTAAGATTTCACTCACTCTCTCACCCTCTCTCAAGACTTCAAACGCAGAGTGAAATAACAAAAGGAAGTCTGGCAATCAAACATGGCTATGTTTGTCTACCTCGATCATTACCACATTTTGAGGTTTTTCCATTTCAAAAATCATGTCTGTAGCCATATAAGATAGACTTAAGTAGTTTACTCAGCTGTGGATGAACAAGCTCTGCTTCCCCTCCCAGCATCAGAGATGCAGTGAGGAATAAAATTGCCCTGATGGCAGTGTTTTTACATTGTTGCGGCGCATCTGACCTTCCTTTTCATATTGTGACAATATTTCTTCAACTGTGAAAGATGGAGGAAGGAGATAGGGCCGCCGTTGTCAGCAAATACGAGGTTTCATAACCTCGAAAGCACAGTGCATGTCACCCATCTGTGCTTTCCACACCTGGGTCACCGATGAAGTTAAATTTGCCTCCCGTGCTGCAGATGATTGAGTAAAGGCATTCTTTCTATCAGTTTTTGTTCAGTGGTTTCTTTTGTAGTTGATACATCTCATATCATCACTCTGAACCATTTCCCTGTTGAATGCCTTCTTTTTTGGAAAGGTCTTCATCTGGCCCAGAAAATAGAAACCAGCAGCTCACTTCACAGACCTTAATCGAAAGCACATTTTCAGCAGAACTGTCACTCCTGCCTCCGCTGCACATTTCAGTTCAGTTTTTATTTAATGTTTAGGTGTCAAATGGGAGGGGACAGCGGAGTACACTATGTTATTATGCAGTTAAATTGATACAATGATGATATATAATCAGCGTTGGAGATCTGGGACACCTCACATCCTGTTGTTAAGACTGAAACGACACACTAAATTACTTGTTTTCTTTGTAAATTTGTGTCTTGAGTTCTTCTGTCAGGCAGCAATTGTAAGTCAACTAAGTCCTCACTCCCGCACACACCTCCACAGCTCAGTGATCTGGGTTCCTGTGCCAGGGGTGGTAGCTTCCTGGTGCTATTCGTTAGCGGGATCAGTGGGGGGGGGCAGGGCACCTGGCCTTTTCTCTTTGGGCGCTCAGACATGTCACGGCTATGCCTCCTGACAGAATGAGGGTGCAGGATATTGCTCTCCCATTGATGTGCGCCCTGAGGCTCCCCAGCCCGTGTGGCGTATCAATGCTGCATCCAGCAGCAACACCGGGGTATCAGTAGATAGTCTTGCCTCCACTCCACTCCACTTCAGACCAAATTAGGCGCCTGTACCTGTGGGTCATTTAGTGCCCCTAACAAGACGGATCGAGAGCACGCTAATAACCGTGAAGCTCCGTTAACAACTTCTCTTTTTTAATGGATAATATTACCATATTTAGTCTGACTGAAAAGCCTTAAGGTGAAGAGAATTGAAGAAAAGAATAAGAAAGGAGATTAACTGTTAAACCATAAAAAAGCGTCTGTACAGTCAGTCAAACTCAAAGGAGCCTGTCTCTTTTCTTTGCCTGCTGCATCTCCCAGTCTCGGAGTGTTGTGAGATGTGTTTCATCGCCGGGCGAGCGATTGAGAACATGCCGGCGCTTTGTTTTATGCACAGACGAGCAAGAGCACCAGCCGCCCCTTTGAAGCCCTCTCAAATTTATTGTTGTTTTTCCAGGAGAGGCGTTTTTTAAATTACGGCTTGTTGCGAGTGGATGTGCTCGCTCCCTTGCTCGCTCCCTTGCTGTTTTTGGAGAGGGGTTACATTTTATGTCTGGAAACGAGCAGACGAAGGTGGAACAATTAAGGGGAGAGAGAGCGCAGTGCTGTGCTCACTGTACCTCATTTCAAAGGTCAGGGGTCATCCTAGGCTGGCAGCCTCTTTTTTTTCTTGTACTGTTATTTGTCAGATATCGAGGGGAAAAAAATCAAACGGTATGATTTAAAGAGGTGTTTTAGAGCCACAATTAGATCACTGGAAAGTCAGTGTTCACACTTACAGGATCCTGACGGGGACAAAAGATGTTACAATAAAGTGACAACTAATAAAGAACAATCAATCAAGTTTGTTACCGATCACTCGGTAACAAACTTAATATTTACAATACATGTTTTGATTGACTTTAATAACAAAATAATTTTCTATGGTATAGTTATGGGATCATCTTGTTTACATTTTTGAATGCTGCTATAACCGAGTTCACGAAAAGACATCCTGGGTGTGTTGAACTCGCTTCGTATTACAGGCCCCCGGTCGCTCTTTCTTCATGCGGGAGAAACAACAACAGCCACAGTTGCCTCTTCCATTTCTCTTTGCTCTCGAAGAGAACAAGAGACACCTCAGAGCGGAGCGCCCCGCCGTGCCTCCCACCGTCCCCGGAGTTTCACGTTTCCCACGGCGCTACAGAACTTCATATGTGCAGTAACAGGTGCACCCTCACAGTCTGAGGGTGAGCTGGTGCATCGGGGCAGTGTTATGCAGTATATTTTGGAATGAAATATTCTCGTCGGAGATTAAATGACCTATTGAGGGCAGACCTTGAGGTCTCTGAGGTTGTGGTTTGGCCTTTGTTCAAAGTAAGTTGCTGATCGCCCGGAAAAAATATGAGCCTCACGGTGGCTCTAAAGGAAAGATCAGTGGACCACTAAAGTGAGCCGGATTCACCCCTCTGGGGAGACATTTCAGTCTGGATCAAAGTGGCGGAATGACCAACTGGCCTCCCCACTAGCACACTAACAGACCAGCACTGCTCGCTGCACAGAGAAGGCCTTCCAATGTGAATACACAGGAACCAAAGTCAAACAAATTTGTTTCCTTGCCGTTTCAGGCCATGCCCGTCGAGCCTTGGTTTATTGCTCATTGACTCAGTACTAATGGATCAATGGTAACTGTGTGACCAAGTACAAGGGAAACGGTTGGTCCCATACCTGTGGCAGAGTGTGGCAATCTCCTTGCTTTGAACCTGTATCACAAGGGATTACCGCTTGGGTTTGCACAACACAGCAGGCAGGAAGCTGTTAAAGACAAGGACCAACACTGCGTCCCAACCTTTGACCCCCCTACATCCTGACCTCTCCCGCAATCTGACATGAGCCCCTTGTCTACATGAAAGCTGTCCTGTTGACTTGCCAGTGCTAATTTAGAGTTCCGGTGGCCCCCGGCCACTGTGAGGACAGACAGTCAACATGCTGGCCTCTGGACTTGCGAAAGGTACT
Source organism: Psettodes erumei (assembly GCA_016785225.1). NCBI lineage: Eukaryota > Metazoa > Chordata > Actinopteri > Pleuronectiformes > Psettodidae > Psettodes > Psettodes erumei. Next base: position 125,438 of record JAFBJZ010000658.1, read on the forward strand.
TTAGACAGACTCGTTTTGGCCCAAAAAAAAAAAAAAAGAATGGGCCCAGTGTAAACTCTTGTTTACACTGGCTTCCTTCAGGCTTGAGATTTTTTGACAGATTATCTGATGCAAAAGCTGTGCCGAGACTAAAAATAACTACATAACTAATGTCAGCCCGATGTTCTGATCTCCATCTCTGGTCACATTTAACATCAAAGTCAGGCAGCAGTTTGGCCCATTCGCCCGCCTTTTGTGCACAATATGTACAGTATGGATTACAGTGAGGATTACAGGCACTGAGGGCTTCACATGTCTGCTGATGAAGTCCTTTAACAAGTCTACCAAAGGCTAACCTCACACTGTGCCACCTGCCACCAGCTAAAGCGATTTCGGTCATTACTTGCTCCTTTTTAAATATCATCAAACATCGGCCCTTTCATCGTTCCAAGTGTGTGACCTTCAAGTTCACAGCTTCTCTAAGCGTGACTGACAGATCTTGTGAGGGTCACCGCTGGGAGTATTTTTATATCGCTGCTTTTGATGGGACCTAAAAATAGAGTGCTCCGCTGACCTCCAGTCCTCGGCGCTCATTTGGGGTACGAGTTCAGCCCCCTCCCTCCTCGCCACCACCCTCCCCACTCGCTCCTTCTTGACGTCACCTCGACTCAACGGCTTCTTTATTTTTAGACGCTTTGAAAATTAATTGAGTGGTCTTGTTTCGTTTAGTTTGTGCCGTGTTATGTAAGGGGATTACTGTGTTGTTATTGCCTTCGCCTGACCGTGTAGGCCACCACACAGAGGAGGGAGGTGGGAACGGAGACTAGAGGGGGACTTGGGGTGGAAGAGGAGGGTAATGTAGTTAAGGTAGTACATAGCTCCAGAAATAACCCAGCTGTGGGCCTAATTGTACATCTCTCTTGCTCCCTTTTCCCCTCTTCAGCTGCATGCCAAGGTCTTTGACCTTATCATCCACCTCACTGGTTCCGGAAGACTCCTTTCCGCGCCCCGTGGCTACCAAAGCCTCACCCGATACACGGAGCACAGCAGCAGACCCTCTCCAGCCTCAGACTAACAGCCAAGCGCCACAACCAGTTAGGAGTGATCCCAGCGGAGCGCCCAAGTGGCTCAAACTGCCAGGTATGTTCTAATCATCCCCAGCATGGGCCCCGTGGCTCCTTAACAAAGCTTAGCCTGAGGACCCCCAGGCCCCTCGGAGAGGGCTCGGGGCCTCCAGGAAAACTGGCATGTCACAGCAGTGTACGGTCAAGAAACACGCTGCATCTGTGCGCACGCAAGCTTTCTGTAAAACGCGTGCACGCCGAACGCCACCAGCGGTGTTGTTTTCAGGGTTTTTTTTGTTTTTGGTTGTTTTTTTTTTTCCAACAGCGCCGTAAATGTTTGTAAGCTTTCATGAGCGTGTGAGTTGCATGTGGAGCATCTGAGAGGAATGCGCTTGCTCTGTGTCCCCTTAAGCATTCCTCCATGGTTAGGCAGCTCAATGCCCATGAGGGGGCCATGAGGGCCTCTTGTCTCCTGAGCACTAATGCATCACAGCCCCGGATCAAGCGCAACATGCATGCGAGCACATACTGTACATGCACACAAACATCCGAGAACAGATGCACGCCATCGCATATTTATTATATAAGTCACTCGCGAACGTGTAATCGAGAGGATGGTGTTGAGAAAAAAAAAATCAGCGCTCATTGCAGATGACACCTGTAGCTACTTTTTTTTTAGGGTTATGATTTTCTCATCTCCTGAACTGAGGAATTAATTTATTAAAGAATTAAACCTGCTTGCATGACAGCAGATTGTATATGTACCAAATGTCAGAAAGTACCAGAAAAAAAAGAATATAAAAAAGTATATGGCACAGAAAAGGGTTTTTTATGAACATATTCTTGGTAAAAGCGAATGATTTATGTGTCATACATGCAATGAAAAAGCTCACACACGTCATATTTTGCCTGTTTGGATGTTGTTACAGCCAACAGTCAAGGAAATGGGTGTATTATGATTACTTGTCACAGATGGGACCCCAGTTTGGGTCCAAGAAAAAAAAGGAGCTTTGAGATGATAGAAAGTTGGAACGACAGGATAAGCTGTGTCACTCTGTCAAAAAAAAAAAAAAGAAAAAATGCAACCACAGACTAGTGAGTGGGGAATTAAGAAGTGAAATGTGACATAATCCTAACATGTTTTAGAAAACTCCACCACAGATGAACATCAGCTCAGCTTTTATTTGTATTAAAAAAAAATGTATCGTAAACCTACAGAGGAAAGGTATCCCCACATCTCATAAGTGGGCTGATTTTTAGTATTATTTTATCACAATGGTCTGATTTAAAATGAAAAAACCCAAACTAAACTACTTATCTTACGTGTCCAAATTAGGTCAAGGTTTGTCCCTAACAGGGGACCTAACTCTATCACGCTGATAAAAGAGGTTTCAAGAGCCAAATTGAACTCAGCGTGCAGGTAAATAAGATTCGTCCTGGCAGCCACTTGTGCCTCTATGAAATCGGTGCCGATATCGAGGGCTACAATCAGGCAGATATCGTCAAGCAGTGATGAGGGCCCTTTATCCCATGTGCAGCACTGTCCATGGAGCAGCCAGAAGGCTGGAGACGGATCAGTCTGTCTCCTGGGAAAGGCTCCTCACGCCGGAGCTTCTCCAAAGCGTCTGGACTGGCTGTCGACACTCCCTGCCTTTAATGTATGATCAAGAAAAGCTTTAACTCATTACTCTCTTCAACGCCCCTCCCCATTCTTGTCCTAACTGCTTTCGTATGTTTAATAATGCTGCCTTCAAATGTAATTTGTTCCACTAAGATGCATAAGGAGAAAACTTGTACAGTAGTGCATTACTTTTGCCAGGACAGAGACCTTCCAACAAATCATATTGTGGAAAGAAGGAGGGGAAAAAAAAATCAGTGACAGATCCGAGAGCGCAATTGTTTTTATTTCATCTGCAAAGATTCATCTCAGCCATAGTAAACCTCCAAAATATACAATGGTTATGTAAAAATACAATTTTTACAAAATTTTTACCACGTTAATAAGTAAGGATGTACTGTGTTTTAAAAAAAATAGGTTACTGAGCTCCATATCTGCTTATGAAAAGGTAGTACACTTGCAGCTTGTCAAAGCTCTGCAGTTTATGGCACTTCACAAAAACCAGAGGGCAAGACTCACTGCTGTTAAAGACTGTAATTATTAACACAACAAATTATTTTCTTCACAAAAAAAAAGTTGCTTTTTTTCTATCCTAATGGTCCTCGTGGGATCATTAAACTAAACATCACTCAAACGAACCTCCTGCAACACAAATCCAGCCTGGGCCCCACTTAAAAAGTGTGCTGGGTCAAATCCCAGGTGCCGCGTCCTTGATCACCTATCCCGAGCCCGGGCCCTTGACTCCGACCCAAGTTGCTTCCAGCTGCGTGAGAGCAGCATTTGTAAGCACAGTGACTCACCCGAGAGCCACACAAATAAATAGTGTGAGGTGTTGTGCAGCTACGCTGACTCATAGCGAAGACACGTCGGTCGAATGCACCGTTGGTGGAAAACCATCAGAGGCACTTGGGTTAGAAAACCCCACATTACCCTCTCCCTTTGCAGTCCCAACAACCCCACAACACACACACACACCATCTCTGCTGTGATGAAAGGAGAGAAAGCACCTCTACTACTCGCCTCTTTTGTTTATTTACCTTCAGAATTACACCCTGCTCTTCTTGGACCGTGTTCCGCTGTGTTTTGTTATGTTTCGTTTCAAACAGAATATCTACGCGTGTGGTCTCTCCGCCCGCTGTTTGGCTAACGCGCGCACGCGTTTGCGCACGCGCACGCCCATTCAACTTTCCCCCTGTGCCAGAGGTCCCCTTTGCCCTTCCCCCCACCTCTAACTAAACATCGCAGGACAGCAAAAGGGAACTTCAAAGTGGCTGGAGGGGGTACTCCTTTTTTCCTGGCACTTGTCATCATCTAAGGGACTGGCTGCTCCCCTTATTACTCTAATTGCTTCCAACTGCTCCAGGAGGCTTTGATGAAGGGCGCCATGGAGCATGCTGGAAGCACCTGTTGTGGCACGGAGCAGCACAGGTGGGCCTTATTGGCGGTGGCACGGCGGCGAGGGGGACGGCACCGCTGCTTTCCACTTCAAAAAAAAAAATCACACGGCTCAAATAAACAGGGAACGGGGATTTCGGTGTAATCTCCGATTTGAGCGATCATGGAATTGCAGTTATTGAGAGAGAGAGAAAGAAAAAAAACATCAGTTAAACTGAACTTGTGGTTGCAGGAACAGGAGGTGTTGCAGGAGTGGAGTAGGGACACGCAGGCAGCACTCTGGCTCCATCTGGTGACATCACTGTGCTAGAAGTCCAGCAGCTGGTTTGCAGAAGAGATGGAAAAACCACGAGATTAATACTGGGAGGAAAAGGTTTTTTTTCGTGCATTGATGACGCATAGGTGAGATTTGTGCTTTGTTTATGTCGCTCTTGGTGTGCCATCAGCGTTAGAGCAATCACAATACAGTGGGAGTGGGAAAAGGAGGTTTCAAGCATAAAAGTAGGCGGCAGCATCACACAACGTTTTCCATCAAATTCAAAACAAGAACGTATTTTTCTAATGTAACGGATTTGACAGGTTTTTCAGTTTCAACATTTGCTGTGAGTAGTTTTAGCACTGATTTTATTTAGCAAGTCATCAGATGTTGGTTTATTTACACCACAACATCCGGACTTTTCCTTCTTAGAAATAAGGTAGAAAAGTACAGATTATCTGCGCAGAAAATTCAAATAGTATGATGAAACCCCAGTTTTGTTGAGCTACGCACCAGCTGAGGCAGGATCTTTTCAAAGTGCTCGATATCTACTCGGTCGCAGTCCTCAGCTTCGGCTTGTTTCTGTGATCGCACCGCAGCCTCTGGAAAATTGATGTTAGCAGATTTACAGTGGGGCCACCGGGCAAACAATCTGTGGGTCCCAGAGGATTGTGTATGCAGCTGTGCCCAAACAGAACCCCTTACCCTGGACAAATATTTTGAGCATCTCCGCCATGAGCAGGGCAGCGTCGCCGCTAACTGTAACAGAGTGAGATCCGTTGAGTTACAAATGAAACTCAAACAGTTGTATGTGTGTGTGTGTGTGTGTGTGGGGGGGGGTGTAAATATTTACACAACTCACGTTTTGTTTTTTCCTCCTTAAAGAAGGCTGACAAGAGCTTGCTCACCGTTTCCTGTACGTGAGGAGAATGAAGCACAGTGTCAGCTGTCCGGGACGGCGCTCTGTGTTTACCCACGGGGTTGAACCATGAAGTAAACACAACATACATTTTTGCCGTTCGTGAAGAGTTGCGCGCACAGTTTTTTTTAATCGCACAGCCTGGTGGTGCGTTCTCGTACCAAACTACGTTCGGGAAAATGTCAATTTACAGGGCACTGTTCCTACGGCAAAAGATGCTGATGTTTTGCGGGAGAGTCGGGACTGCCGACCGAAACATTACGAACGTTATGACGTTAACAGGTTCGCTGTGAATGGTTACTGGAAATGAAAAGTACAATTCGGCGACCAAGAAGGCGGTTGGAAACGCCACTACGCAGGAAGAAACCTTATCAAGAGAGCGATACTGTTGCTCCTACCTTTTTGAACGCAGTTTCTGCGCCCTGCTCCGCCATGTTTTCGACGCTGGGAGAGGAACTTGGCGCGCTCAGGGTCCCAGGCACTTTATTTTTCACCCAGTGGCCACATGCGGTATTGTAGCAAGAAAAACCCAGAAAGCGTGGATGTATTAAGACCTGATATTAATCCATTGTAAAGGAAGGCTGGGAATTCTCGTTGTATTGTTCATTCCCTTCGTGAAATGCTTCAGGCGCTGCATTTCATATTTTGTAATTTCTCCCATCTTTTACTTAAAGGGGTGACATGAGCGAAAAAGCAAAGACCTGAGAAAAAAAATCATCACTGAGGCTGTCAGGATCATTTGTTTCTTTATTCAAAAGGAGGAAAAGCACTGCTGCACATCTCAAGAGCAAAGAAGTGAGTATTTCATTTTAAAAAAAGACAAATAAATTTGCATTCACCAACAGAGGGAATGAGTGCTATATTTTAAAAACACTCCTATATGCCCTCGACAGACAACACTATGAATTGAATGCATCTTTATCATCCATTCTAGATCATTAAACAAAACACAAAGTCAGCACAATAAGATATGTGTTACAACAGCTCATGTTAAAGCTAAACAGGTTTCTTTTGTACTACATATTATGTAATATACTGTTGTCAAATATTTGCTTATTCACTCATCCAACCACTGAGCATCTTCGAGTATGTAGCCCAGACCCATTGAACGCCGTGGTCGTGGTATAGAAGGGACTGGGGTGGTATCCTCCTCTGAATCTTCCTCAGTCTGAAAAACAGATTATTTTTTTGATAGTCAGCTGATGAAGACGCAGAAAACAAATGCAGATATTTCTAAAAAGTTAAATAAAATAAATCACATACTGTTCATCAGCACTTTTCCACAAGATTTCTTTTTTTTTTAGCAGGATGAGAGGAACGTACTCTTACCTTTGGACTAACAACTCTCTTAACTTCCACTTCAGTGCCTCCAAGAAAGTGTGGACTAGCCCACTCTGCTCTGTCTGCTTCATCCTCTGAAGAAAACCTCAAGTAGGCCACTGTCTTATTTTTCTCTGAGTTGGAGCACTTCTTAAACTGTAATCCAGTTCAACAGACAAGTGTCATTTGTTGACAAACCACCCAGATCTCATAATTGATATTTTAAAAAAGTTAATAAAGGCACTACTCGCTGTCTTTTTACCTTGCATGCAGTGATGGTGCCCCATTCTCTAAAGTAAGCTTGTACATATCCCTCATTTAAATAAGGGTTCAGATTTTTTATAACCAGCCCATGATCCTGTTAAATGACAGAAAAATCTGAGCTTAATTTCATAGTGTAGCGTAGATTAAGGAAATGAGAATGAGCAAGAGAATTTTTTTTTTACCAGTTCATAATGTTCAGCCAAACCAGCCATGTATTTCTTTGGAAGACTGATGTACACTCTTTTAGATGCTTTCTTCGCTTCCATGTTGTCTGGAGGGAGGATGAAGAGATAACTGTTTAAACACTTAGTAATTAAAAAATGACTCTAAAAGGATAAAAAAAATCTGTAAATTAGGAACATGATAATTTAGAGTCATATTTTCTATGCAGATAAGGGGTGAAATCCAGGAAGGTGTTACTTACCAGAGTTTATGTTGATGTGGCATGAAGATGCTCTGTACTCTAAAGTGCAGTGTGACCTGCTGCGAGGTGGATTCATATGTAGTGTCACTCTATGTCACAACAAGCAAAACACCTCCTTCTCTTATTTTTCCTGTGAAGTTCAAAGGTAAACAAATTTTGGAGTGACTGGCTAAAGAGCTGTCCAACCCGTTCAACAGCTGGGGGAGGGGTCAGGGGTTTCGTGCAGGCCAACATATGCTACTGAGGGGCTGAAAGTATATGCAAATGTTCAGCCTTTGTGTGTTGCTAATAATCAGGGATATTTTTTGTCTCGGGACACAGCTGCAAAGGACAGGTTGTGATCAGAACAGACGCATAATAGGTCTGGTATGTGAATTTGTGTTATTTTTGCTGGGTCAATGTGTACACACATGCAACAAAGTTACACAATCTGGCAGTCCATTTTTTCAAACAAAAAAGTTTAAAATCTGAATGATAGACTTAACAAAAGTGGTCAGTATATGTTTTCATATGAAAATACACAGAAAATAATTGTAGTAGTTTGGACCAATCAGAGAAAGGAATCTGTTTTCAGATGGGGGACATTTGCCCATTGTCTCATTTGCCAAATCAGGTGAGTTGCTCATTCCATTAACACACTAAGATGTGTTCAAACAGATTTATTGTCTTTTCATACAGCACATGCAAGATCATTATTTATAAACAGAATCTAAAAATAATAACTACTTTTGCTTTTACTTTTCTGTTATTCTTGTAGCTCGGCTGTGACATTTCCAATAATGTTGACAGCCGTCTTGTCACAGATGAGGTCAAAAGTGAAGATGCTTCTGGTTGATGAGACAATTGTTACAGTATGATGTGACTGACACTATCCACTTTATGTGTGAGAGGAAACCCGAGTCTTTTGTTCACAAATGGCTTGCAATATTGTGATGAGGAACTTTTTGTCCTTACCCTCCTGTATATAGGAGAAAACACACACACACACACACACACACAAAATATACATTAAAGTCGATATCAATATGCATATACGTGTATCACGCATTTTTATGGATGGCAGTCAGCTGAAGAATGACTCCAACAAACTGTGGCAATCCCGAATTTGTTCCCAAGCACCAAGAAAGATCACATTTCCAATTATCCATTGAAATATCTTCTTCTCCTACACAGAATACCACATAATTTGGTCCTGACCTTGATGCCCCCTTCAGGATGAATTTTGTTACCTTGGTGACACCTAAATTATTCTTTGAGCAACATGATCGTGTAAAACATTTCCAAATCGTCCAATGTGGTTTACTACCACATATCCGCCTCAGCTGGATCGTGTGTTCAGTGCTAATGAGCAAATATTAGCATGATACACAAAGACGTACATTTTCAATTTGCTTTTCTAACTGGCAGATGATGCTCTTTTGGCCATCAACAACTTGAGAGTGAAAGTATATCACCATTCTGAAAAAGAAAAGAGGAAGCATAAGGGGTCAAGTGTAAACAATATTCAGTTAAATTATAGGTCTCACCTTGTTTACAACATTAACCTCACAAGTACAGATACAATAACCTGAATTTGCACCTTAATGTCAAGTGCTATCCAAGGAGACACTGGTGCTCTGCCAGCTGCATAAAATTAGAAAAAATAATAACAACGTAGCAGGTGTAAAAAAAAAAAAAAAAAAAGTTTGTTTCAGTTGGAACTAGTATTTAGAAGAAATACTAGTATTTCTTTGTGACCATGTCACCACTCACAGAAAGACTCCGGTGACGAGGAATAGGAATCCTGGATTCTCCACCAGAGAGTTGAAGACCCAGCTGAGCCAAGACAGGACTGGGTGGGCGGTCTCCAGCTCCTGGGCCGACAGCTTCCCCGATTGAAACATCGTGGTGAGATTCCTGAAAGGGCCGCACCCTGATGAGGGTTTAATCCTGCGGACAACAGATCGGTGGATTTTGAAGATACAGCACATCGCAGTCTGTAGGTGCTGTATTTAGACAGCAGTGCCCCTTTTTCAACTGTTTGAGTTCCAAACTCAAGTGCATCGGCTACAAGAGATGAAAAAAGGTTGTTGATTGAGAGTCTGTGTTTTACATGGCATCAACAATACTTTCCAGCGTCCAACACTCTATCGGGCACAGCCCCAACCCCATTTATTTCTACTGAGGAAATAAATCTTTCAAGAAACAGTTTGAAATTTGGGCCAAAGTACTCCTTTACAAAATGACCAGAAGTAGGTTTTAACTACTATACTAAAAAAGACCAAATAGCAATTTTAAACAGTTTGGTGCTGTAAGTTATAAGAATTATAGGGAATAAACAGGAATTGCTCAGACCTTTCAGCTTTCAGCATTGAATCAATAGACATCGGAAAATATCAACAGCACCAGGACAGTGCATGTAAGATTTACTCAAAATATATAATAAAATATGTGAACCAGTGTTTGGAAAATGCCTTTGGCACAGAGGAATTAGCTACATACACTGACTCTGCTTGCCAGGGTGTAAAATCATGGTTGGTTATCAGTTCTTAAGAATATATCTTAAACCTACCTTAAAGGTCATCTCTGGTAAACACAACTGTCATTGTTCTCCAGGCATGCAATTAGATAGCATTCTAACGTGTTTGAGGTTGTGGAATTCACGCATTCCTTTAAGCTGAGAACCTGTGAGCATCACAGTCACGAAGAGAGGGAACATTGTTTGCCCTACTCACGTCCAAACCGTATACGCGACTGAGACGGCAGCGCCGAGAAAAGAGGGGAAGAACAAAAGACAGATGAAGAGCGTTGCCATCTGACTGTCCCTCCAGGGCTTTCTGGGGGCCTGACAGTTGAGCATCAGGCTGCTCTGAGGGAGAAACCAGGGAGAAAGAGAGAGGAATTTTTTGTTTGTCATGCAGCCCAGACGCTCTGAAATGACAACATCACTTCGACAAACCTTCTTCATGTAAAATAGCACAAGCAGTTTTATGATTTGGACTGCAGGAAGCAGTGGGGCAAACAGCACCCCGAGCCTGCAAAGAACAAAAGATCATTCATTTTTCAATTCATCTTTCTCATTGAATATGTGATGGTTTCGAAAAGTGATGTGTATATACCAAGTAAGAGTTTGTCCGTATATGAGCTCCAGCACGTTGCGAGCAATGTCAAACCCTGGATTCCTGTTCCTTTTTAGCACTTGCTTGGAAAAGAGCCTGGAGGGAAGATGCCCAGGTTACCTTAACACAAAATAAATGCCTTTTTTTTTTTTTTTTTAAAGCAAAAATTAAATTACATGACTTGTGGATGAAAAGCACCAACTTGCCTCCACAGGAACTCTCCAAAAAAAGTGTAAAGCACCATGAAGATGAAGTCCATCAGGAGCAAGCGGTACAGTTCTTGCCCCACAAAGCTTTCCCAACACTGCAGACAACAGAGACACATTAATGTGAAGAATCTGCAAGTACCAGATTCAAAATTGTTCCACAGATAAGATCATGAGCGCCAACAAGGCCACAACCAAACATATAATCACTTATGTGCCCCGAGAGCATTCTTTAAACAATTCAGTACTTGCTCCATAACTATAATCACGAAGTTCAAATATGAGGATGCTTATAACCTTCAATCCGTGATTTTCTGGTTCAACAGCAATTCTCCCCAGCCAGCGGTAACACAGCACTCCCACAATACTGATCTTCGGCAAGAGGTTCCTGAGAAAATTAGCCATTACACAAAAAAAGATAAAAAGGAAATACAAGAAAAAGTGAAATAAGTTCCACTTAGGAACTGTCACAAAAATGTGTCAGAACATATTCAAGATTTGTTTTAAAAGACAAATGCTCAGCGGGATATGGTTGATTGTGATTTTTTTTTTCCTTCCCACAGTTCTTCATCTTCTCACCTGAAGATGGAGACATAGACATGGACACTAGGTGAGTCATCATCCTCCACCCAAGCACACAGGTTGAAGAGGCTGGGTAGCAGCAGGTTAATGCCTGACACCAAGGCAGACAAGAGCAGTAGCTTACTTTCATCAACAGGACCCTGCTTAATGGTAGCCTGTGGGGGACAAATCACAGTGTGGGCTGCAGACCAACGTTTTGCAAAATTCAGGATTTTTGGAAGGAAAGCATAAAAGCGGCTGTATAAACCCTTGTGTCATTTCTGTTTGAAACACAACAGAAACTACTGAGGCACATCCATGATGAAGTTGTTTTCCACAGTATTGTTAACGATGGATAAAATTTACAATGTTAGATGGGATGCAATATTTTTTGTTTTGTTTTTTTGGTTCAGTCTCCAAAGGGGCTAATGACAGAAAAGGTTGTGAACCACTTAGTTAAACAAACTCTTCCTCCAATATCTTGATAAGGGTTTTTCTGATTCTTATATACAGTGGTTTTACAAAATTACCAGACAAAATATGTAAAACATCTGCCAGGAAAGAAAAAAGAGAAGTCAGTAAACCACAGTTATTTTAGTAGCGCTCATGAGAAAATGCTACACTGGCGCTAAGGTTGCTCAGATGTGTATGAATTCCATCCAGTCCAGCTGCACTGCAGTTGCTGAACAGTTTTCTCTCACCTCTGACAGGTAGTGGACTGCCATGACCCCCATGTAGGTGCTGGCTAGACATACCGCCCATGCCACCAGGTGCACCATGAGGAGGAAAAGTCGCTGCATGTAGCTCTTCTCCTCTCTTCCACTCATCATCTCAGACAGAAGCTCCTGTTGGGGAAAAAGCAGCATTGGTGATTTTGAGCGAGCAACTGATTTTCACATGGTGCTTTTTCACAAGTTTCACAAACGTAGCTCAGTTAATAACTGTGACAGCTGACATGGCCATCTTTAGCCTCTATATGTGTTTTCACAATGCCTGAAGGGGAGTGAAAGGCACGATGAAAAACTTCCTACGTGTGAACCAGCTGTGCGAACACCGAGAACCCGCCAAAGTAACGTGATAAAGTGAACAAGCCTGTGATATTGAACTTAATCTGACAAAAACCTGCTGCCAAGAATTGCTCTCTGACATGTGTGCGTATTTACATAAAGAAAAAGTTTCACACTAAAGTGATTCTGATGGAACATTCAAATGATTGCGTACTTTGAGCTGGGTGCTGATTGTCTCAGACTGAAATACCACAGATGTCTTCTTGCTGAGTTTAAAGTCCCAGGTGCAGAAAACCTTTACCGCCAGATTCCCATCAGACCTGAGGACGTGAAAACTTCTCCCAAAGGATTTGGATATGCTGCAGGGGAACAGCGTATCTGTAAAAACACTGCGCGTGGACTAAAATAAAAATGGACGCACAAATAATTTGCTTGTTGTCCAACCTATACACCAAGATGATGCAGATGATGAAGAAGGCGATCACAACGGTGAGGAAGTAGGCTGCAGGTATGCTGTAGGGCACTGTCTGGGGCCTGTCAGTGTCACAGACTGGGAGATCAGGTGATTCAACGGTGTAATCTGAGGTCGAGTCAGCTGCCTTGCATGTTGTGATGATGGTGTTGGTGTAGTACCCATAAAACATCACACTCTGAGAGAGGTAACCCTGTCAGAAGTAACGGATGGATAGTCAAATGCAGCCAAGGAGAGAGAAATGCTCTGGTGTAGTGTACGGCCACATCTTACCGTGCCCGTGAGGAGCTCAAGGCCGGTGAAAGGGCCAAGACCAGAGTCATAAAGGGCAGGAGGGTGGACGGCTTGAGGGAAGACGACAAACAGGCCGTTGATAATGACAAGCAGGAGGTTAAACCAAAAGAGGGTGCGAAGGAACCGGAAGTAGGAGAGCACTCCGGTTCCGAAACGTCCACTCAGTCTCTTCATGGCCGAATGCCACAGCTGGATCGAACCGGGGACAGTGACACAGCTGAGCAGGAAGTGACGCCAAGTCTGAGGGGAGTAAAAGCATGAGTGACACTGATAGCCTACACAGAGAAATCTTGATACCTTATCGTTTCCTCTCACCCTTGATATGTACATGCTGAGGCAGCTGTAGCACGGGAGATTTCCGACAGCATGTGAACTTGTAGCTCCGTCCTTGAATACAAGTCGCCTGATCAGAGGACAGATGAAGGAGCCGTGAAAAACTAGCACTTGTTCGAGTCAATTTCATGTTGTCGAGCATCACGTGTACCTGAGCTCCATCTTCTCTGCCAGGCTAAGCGGCATGGCTCGCAGCTTGCGCGCGCCCTCCCTCACCGAGAGGCTGCGGAGGTCAGACGCCAGCTGCTCCTTCTTGTTTTCTGTAAACCAAAAGTTAGAAATGATCGAATTAGTGTGTCGAAAGCAGGAGGGCTCACTTAAACAACAGGAATAAGCGGACTAATGAGCGGAGTGGTAAGTGGTTTATAGCCTTTTCTTTTCACCTTCAGTGCTGATTTCTTCCTTATCAGCCTCACTGAAATCAACCCGGATCCGTCTGGAGAAACGAGAGGAATCATGGGAGGAGGTCTGGGCCCAAGATGTGATTGCAACTCCGTTTCTCCCTATTTGTACAATGGACATTTTTTAGAATATATATATTCTTTTTTTAGTTTACATTTACAGTTTTTCTCCTGAGAACACTTGTCTATTCCTGACGGCCATGGAAAGATTTTAGTTCCTGATGAGAACCTAAAAAATTATCATTATTATTATTATTATTATTAGAAAAAAACCCATTTCATCCCACCAGCTCTGCGGCTTGGCATTGAGGAGAGGACCTTCTTTGTCGCAGCTGACCAGTGGTGCCTCTGCAGAGGGCAGATCGGCTCCGTGCGAAGAGACTCATCACTCGTGTCGTCACTGCTGGTCGACGAGCTGTCTGGAAGAAAAGCCATTTGCAGACCAGCCATAATTATGTTGTCCACTGGGTCACTGACTTTGACAAGTTCCGTATGTATTAAACATACTTGAGGGAAAGCCAAATAATCATTTCAGATTAATTTCACTGTGAATTCAGCTTGCTTTGTAAGTTTTTTTTCATCTGTAGATATTACACTTGACATGGCAGTTGAAAAGACTTTTGTAAAATGTCAGACAGTCTGCGTTTGTACCTGTGTATTCTCTAATCATATCCATCTGCAGGGTCTCCAGGTACCTCTGGGTGCTAGCTGGTGGCTCGCCAACATACCGGAAAACGGAGTCCTGACCCGTTTCACCTTCTCCCAGGTTCCTGCAGGAGGGTATAACCAACGGACGTGATGACGCCCACTGCTTTGACCCGTGAATACTTGCATGGTGGAAACTTGTTGTACAGCAAGTTGGACACGTGAATTTTGCTTCTTGCTTTCCATTTCCAGACACAAAATAAGAAGGAGTATTAAAAACTACATTAAGTACATGCAAATACAATTCAGCCCAAAGTGAAAGAAAGGTGCAGTCACAAAAGTACCAGCAAGTTTTTCTCCAAACACTTGTGCACAATATGCAACACTGTAAGGCACTGGAGTAGAGACAACTTACTTACTGACCTAACTGCATTGAGCCCTCACAAACATCTAAACATTATTTGTTGTATCTAAAAACAAAAGTGCATAACGTTGGACAACCCTCAAGCCCCCAACCAAAAGACACAAAGAGAACTCACTCATAGTCAGAATCCATTTCATAAATGTTTACACTGAAGCTCACACTGTGTGCCATTGTCCGTGATGATCTCCTTTTACGGCAAACACACACTTCGCAGTGGATGAACAGGGACCCCCACTCGTACTTCCACTGTGTGAAGACACACAGTCTTCAGGGAAACAAAATGCTGATCTCCTTCCAGCGAGATCCCCTCGCAGACCACGTCCCCTTATCAAAGAGCTGCCAGGAAATCAGACGCTTCCTCATCAATGATGATAACCTATCAGAAATGAACAAATGATGCAAATAAAAGAAAAAGAGGAGGAGAGTAGTGGTATAATTCTGAATAATAAATGAAACACATCTTCACTTCCTCTATTTTAACACAGCTACACCTCACAAGTATCTTCATGGTACAAAGCATCACCTTCCTCCACCTCTGACTTGTATGGAAGGCATATAGTGACATGGTAAATGATTTTATATTTCTCCAATATATACATTTTTCAGTCTACTACATAAATATTATTTTGAAGGGTTTCAGTGGAAGTGGAAATGTGGTATTCTGGATGTCTGACTGCAAGACATTTGACCTGACTGTATTTCGAATCATGAGTGTTTACCGCCCATCCGTGGTCATAGTGAGGAACTGCAACGCACCGTTAAATTAGTCAAACCAGTGTCCATACAGACACAAAAGTACACAAACAATATTCTGTTCACTTCAAGCAAAGGCAAAGAACATGCTTGGACAACAAGCAAATTAAAGAAATGCCAGATTTATTCTTGGAGTTTGTTTGCGCTGCTGATAAATGCCAGAAAGGGGCTGTGTAATATCAAATTGCCATAGACTAAAACTACTGTTATCTTAATATTACTACTTTAGCTCATGTATTATTATCATTTTTAGTATCTGACAGAAAAAAAAACGCATCTCTGGCATCTCTGAGTCATAAGGAGTGTAATGAATATGTTTTCCCGTTTACCTTTCATGTGTGTACAAAATTTTACTTTTAGCATTTGGATCCAGAGTTTGTGCCCCGCAGTTTTACAAGGAGCTCCTGAACGCACCACAGTAGGGGCGGTCTTAGAAAAAGTTTTTCAGGAAGCTGTTTGACACATAACGAAACTGTCTCAACTCTGACAGCATTACTCTTCAGCTCGCCTTCAAGTTGCTCATTAGACATAATTAGGTGATAAAAAAAAACCCCAAACAAAACAATGCAGAGCAGTGCATACGGGGCCTCTTTGGCCGGCGGTACTTTCGATTTAGCGAGCTTTGTCAGACAGCCTCAGACCATTCTGCGATGCCTGAGCTGGGTGAGTGACTCCACGGAAGCGTTGACGTTAGCATCAAAGTTAGCCAACTGTCACCTCACCGACCGTTTGTTAACAGATGTGCGCCGCCAGGGTCGACACAAATCAGTCGGTCACACGGCTCGTTGGTGCTGGGGGCCGCTAACACCAGGCACGAGCTGGGGTTGAGGTTGAAACCTCGAATAAACGTTAAATGAAGTGTAAATAAGACGCATTTCTCGAAGCACCGGTTGATACTGGCTAATGTTAACTAGCATAGCCAGTGCTGTGTCACCGCACTAACTGCTGCCAGATGATGGAATATGCTTGGTTTTAATTTTATCAATAACTAGAAAATAATCATAATAATATTTGGAGTTGGAGTAACAGTTAAAACTCGCAGAGGACACTGCTACCTTTTTCCTTCAGTGTTTACAGTGTAAAAAAAAAAAAGATGAGGAAGTGAAACGTGTCTAGCGTCACCTGTTGAGCTGCACATTTGTCAAAGATCAGGTTCAAGTTGGCAAGATGAAAGCTCGGCTGTGGCCTAATTATGTAGCAATAAAAATAATTATAAACATCATTTACGTGGCGCTTTAAGACACACTGGCACTGTGCTTTACAACGAGACTAATACATTAAAACAAAATTGTTCATTTATTTATTTATCTGTCATAAGAATGATTTATTATATTTATTTTCTGCTTTATTTTGTCAACACAGAGAAATAGCAAATCGCACCACTTCAATCGTTTATCAGGATTCTCGCAGTTAGTTTTCTGTCATTCAGCTATTCGTTCAATAAACTAAATGAATTGACTCCACTCGTGTGAAAAGTGGATCAGGAACAAGAATTTGCATCAGTATATGCAATCTTAAAAAAAGATCCGGAACTGAAACTTTTCCAGTGCCATCTGCTCAGCTCCGCTTGTCTGAAACGGCTTGACAGGTGTTTTAATAAGAATTTGGACGTTTGTTTTATTTTGTGC
The DNA here is from genome assembly GCA_016785225.1 of Psettodes erumei. Classification (NCBI taxonomy): domain Eukaryota; kingdom Metazoa; phylum Chordata; class Actinopteri; order Pleuronectiformes; family Psettodidae; genus Psettodes; species Psettodes erumei. The sequence continues at coordinate 142,499 of JAFBJZ010000658.1, forward strand.
TGAAACCGTTCTTGTGATGTAAATCGTGTGATGAGAATCTCACAGTCCTCCTGCTGCTTGACTTAAAACATCATGCATTTCACCACCTGCCCCCTTTGCATTAACCCTGTGTGTTCCATCCCCTCAGCTGTTTGCCATTGTAGTCTTCGCGACCATCACGGCGGAGGGCTACGTTAACCCAGTGAGCAAGCAAGAAGTCGTGTGCATGTTCAATGGCAACGACAGCGCCTGCAGCTACGGGGTGGGAGTCGGAGTCCTGGCGTTCTTGGCTTGTGTTGTCTTCCTCATACTGGACGCCTACTTCCCACAGATCAGCAATGCCAAAGAGAGAAAATTCATTGTTATAGGAGATTTGGCCTTCTCAGGTGAGAATCAGGTTTCACTGCAGACTCGTACTCATACAAGACTAAAAGAAATGTGCCCAAAAACAGGAAGTATTGCGGCTGATTTGAGGTGAATGCTGTGATCCTATTTCATCTTAATCTTGACTATTTATTGCTCTGTTGTATTTTCATTGCGGGACAGCGGTTTGGACATTCCTGTGGTTCGTCTGCTTCTGCGTCCTGGCCAACCAGTGGTCCAAAACCACTGCTGATCTCAGTGCTGATCCTGCAGATGCCGCACGGGCTGTCGTGGCCTTCTCCTTCTTCTCAATCATCACCTGGGTGAGCCTCCTCGTGTGGCTGAGCATTTGACTGACAAATTCATTCGATAACACGCACAACTCAGCTGACCGCAAATGAGAAGTGAGAGGCACGTTAAAGCTCCATTCACTGTTTCAATTCTCTCAACAGGCTCTCCTGTCCTACTTTGCGTATGCGAGGTTTCGTCAGGGCGTGACTGACTTTAACCAGGAGTACAGAGACCCAGCGAACGACCACACTACTCCATACCCACCCTCCCAGTACCCCAGTGGCCCCACGGGCTACCAGCAGTCGCCTTTCCCCCACAGTCAGGAGCAGCCGGGGGACTACCAACCTCCAGCCTTTTGAAGGACTGAGATTCACGTGAATCCAACAGGGGAGTTTCCTTTTTTTAAAGAAAGAAGTGTGCCAATGGTTTAATTTAGAACTCAGACTGTTCTCTGCACTCCACATTTTCTTTCTGCAGAAAGTTGTTGATTTTTAGTTTGTGTCTTTATTATCAGGTGTTTGGTGGATATTTGGCACATTGTTCACACTGTACCACACAGTGGGTGAACTCTGAATATCTTTATTATTTTGTCAGAGGGAGATTCTTGGTAAAAGAAAGGATGACCATGCCATTGCTGTCTTTGTACCATAACACCTGTAGTTATTTCAGTGCCGCTTTTGTTTAATTTTTGTGTGGAGTTTAAGAGCTATTATATCAAAACATGAAGCAGGTTAGGATTGGATTTGCTGTCTTGTTAAAATGGACAATAGGGTTTTTTATGAATATGTTTCTGTCAGTACATATATTTTAATTTTGTCAAATTCATATGCAGCAGTTTGACACTATAATTAAGCAAAACAGGTCCTCTGGAATTATTCATGTTTGGGTTTGTTTTTTTTTTGCCCACAAAGCAAATCTGTATTATTTAATTTAAGGGTGCATTGAAAATGCTCACTCTGTTACTACTGTATGCCAAGTTTTTTTTATTTCTTTTTTCACCAACCACTGAAAAATGGCTTTTATGCACTGAAAAACAGCGATAATTTCTTTGGGCACAGTTAATTGCCAATATCTTATCTAAGAATGTTAATTGTAGTGGTGTAAATCCAGTTCTGCGATATTTTAGTTTAGTATTTAAGGGTGTTTTGTTATGTTTTGTTTTGAGGTAGCCACACCATTAGTATCAGCTACTTCTGCGGAAGTTCACTGTGCCTCATTGTGTTCAGTTGCAGGTTTTAAATCACCTTAATCAACAAATGCTTGATTTCAGGAGTTCAGTGATATTGTGGTAATTGATATATTTATTATCCCACATAATCCTTTCGGTCCAGGTGAATGACAATCAAACCATTTTTTTTCAATTTTTCTGTTTTTCCTTTTTCTTCACCTTGTTTCTTACTCTGTTACCGCACCTCTTGCATGTGTTGTGGTTTTATTGTTGTGGTCAAAGGCTTTACAATATTCTCCATCAAAGCGCCTTATACAGTATTCTGTACAACTCAACATTTGCCAAATAAAAACTGATCTCTTTTGGAAGCTTGCGGTGAGCCCATAATTTATATCTCACTCTAAGGAGAGATTGGTACTCTGCAGGGCTGTGCTCCCTTGGTAAATATTTAAGTAGTGGCTGTGTAGGTGAATGTGGATGAACTTGTGAGGAGGGGAGATAGCACTGTGTAAAGACAATAAAGCAAGCATATTGCATACCGAATCCATGATAACAAAGGTGTGTGTATTCTAATTCTCATTCATTTCAAGAGTGAGGTTATGAGTGCAGCAAAACATGGCCAAACATAATATTGAATTAATAATGGAAAAAGGGGATAATATTAATGATGATCTTGAATGCCACATCCTTGTTGTCATTCTGACCATGAGAACCAGGAAGGGAGTTTTTGAAAACCACTGTCATAATAAATTAAGTAAAGACCCGGAGACACTGTTTCAGATGCAATTTGGTGAAAAAGATAAAAAGCTCTGTGAAATTTACATAATGTATTTGTACTGGTTTCCAGTCTGTTTGTGGTCACTTTGCGTCTCTTTCAGTAAGTCATACATGTTCATATCGTTATCTTGTATTTTTTAAAATAAACTATTTATTACTTTTTAAAAGTGCATATCATTGCTTGGAGCTGTCGTATTTCCTACCGCGCGTGAAGGCAGCGTCTGACAGACCCTCTTGTGTCCACGGCGCGCGCAGGCAGTGCACGCTGCTGTCGTCATCGGCACATACAGGAAGTAATGATCGGTTGTCTGCTAAACGCAAACGGAGGAAAAGAAGACGAGAGTGTCGTATACACCGTAAATAATGACACCCGAGCTGCAGCCCTCAGCGGACGGAGAGCTGAACGTCTAACGTCTGCGGTGAGTACGACGTCTTTCAGGTCGACCGTGAACGCAGCGATTTGCGATGGCGTGTCTGTGTGTGTGTGTGTGTGTGTGTGTTGCGTGCGTGCGTGCGTGCGTGCGTGCGTGCGTGTTAACCTCTAAACTGCTGGACAGGGACATAAAATAACACACACACACACACACAAACGCAGCTGGGATTTATGTGCGTTTGAGGGGGGGGGTCACTGCTACTCCCATTAAAACAAACTCAGATAGCCAACAGTTCACAATAGCTTAAACTAACAATATCTGCTCTGTGGTTTATTAACTAGAGGCCTGCAAACAGCAAGGTGGGAATGTCCCGGGGCCACCCGGGGTCTCTGAGGTGATCCCTGCAGCTCCAGCAGATTCTTTAATAACACTGCTGTGGATCAGACTACGCTCACTTGATGAAGACAAAAAGGGATGAAAAGATAAAACACATTAAACCGGATCCACAGTGTGATTAATGCACATCTGTTTTGGGAAGGTTCTTAATGTGCAGAATCTGCCTTACAGCACTAAGGAAACTATTTATTGCCTCACACACAGTGGCTCCTTGATCTGCCTCCTTTGAAGCCCTTCCATCCTTTATGGTGGCATGACGAGCTTACACTGCAGCAGAGATGGCTGGGGGGGTGGGTCGAACGCTAACCCTCACCTAAAACTTTTCTTTGCTAAAATGGACAGTCTTCCAACAGATACATTCATGCGTTCATTGCCAGCAATTTTCATAATCAGTAAATCGTTTAATTGACTTTTTGGCTGAGCAGAAACCCCCCCACAAAACTGTGTGGCTTCTCAAATGTAAAGCTGCTCCAAATAATAAACTGACTGATCAAGACAGTAATCCCAAAGTAATCAGTGATGGAAATAATGCTTATTTGTCCTCCCATATGTAGTGTGCACTATATCATTTTACATTACAATATAGGTATAAATATGTAGTCATGCAGCTAACATACTGGCAACCCAGTTGAGAAAATTTTAGAGATAAATTAACCTTTTTTCATTTTTGTCATTGACTAATCCAGTGAACAGACCACCAAGCAAATCAAGAACTCTTGTAAGAAGTCTTGCAACATTAGAAACCCGTTCCAATATGATAAACCCTGTTCCCTTCAGTTTACAGTTTATTATCAGTTCAACGATTACCTCTCTGAACTGAACATTATCACCTTAGAAGCCAGTTCATAACAGCAAGTCAAAGTAAGTTTGGGGTTCTTGTAGCTTCCATGTTGACTGCCGCTGTAATAAGGCTGATCTCTGTCCTCGGTCCAGCCAGAGTGCCCGATTGCATCACAGGAATCACTCATGTTATGTAGGACTCGGGTTCAACCGACAGGGTCTGCTGCTCTCTCTCTCTCTCTTTACGCAGGTCGAGTTATTGTGCAAGTGTTTCCCTAACCTCCTTTAGCTGTCCATTCACAGGCTCCTCAGATGAATGATAACTTAAATTACCGCGCTGGCCTCCTGCAAGGTTTGCCCCTTTGGACTGAAACATAATCCTCCAAGTCCAGTTAAAGTTCACGAGCATTATAACAACCCCTCGTCATGGTGGCACTGCACCGTGAGCGGAGGGAGAGTTTAGAGCTGATTGTGGAGGTGCAACACGATCAGTTTTGATGACACAGGTTCAGCGTGCGTGCAAGAAGAGACGGCGGGGTAAGCCTGTTCGCTAGTTTTTGTTTCAAATCTGAATCTTCTGCTATGAAAACCTGTGTTTTTAGGTAATTACCCATCAGGAGGACAGGTTTCTTGCCCTGAACAGTGCGGGCCCTGATGTTTCTGTCATAATGGGCTGCTGTTTGGCTCGGGGGGCCCCTTCTCATGAAAGAGTCTTTCAGCTCCTGCGCTCCGCTCAGAGAAACGCAACCATGTTCAGGCCGCAGAGTGTGACGCTCCCCAGGCCGGGTTTTCGAGGTCCCTGGAATTTAGCCGGGGGTAGATCTGCTGCACACAAGTTTTACGCTGCAGCTCCTGTGGGCGACCCTTTCAGTGCAAGAAACTAACATATTGCGACCGTGCTGGGTTTTGTTGAGACTCTTCAACCTCACATAAACTCAATTTAAGAATCTACCTATTTACTTCCTCTCCACCGGCTAAAGACAATTCATTTGTTTAACCTAACTAGGGCGGCTAATTTTGGACAGGAAAAGAATGCGGGCAGATAGGCGCTCTGTCAGCCACCTAGTTGTGCTTTTCCTGATTCACCTGTTTACAGCCGCAGTCCCTCCGCTGTCACTGAGCAGTCTCCTCCCCCGCCTCCACGTCAGCGAGCCGCACCGGAGGCCGCCCGACAGTTCACCCAACCGGTATCCGCGTCCTGTCATGTTGTAATGTTTAACCCGCCGTACGCTCTAATGTGCGTGAGCTCTTCCCAGGATTTACGGTAAACAAATGGCCCACCTGCCGTCGGGGGGTAAAGATTATTTGATGTAGACGAGGAACTGGTACGTAAGTAGGATCAGGTGGAGTTTTTATTTCCGAGATGTCGCTGGCGCTGTCGTGTTGCGGGCTAGGTTAGAGAAGAGATGAAAAGAAACTTGTTTTGGTTCAGATGACGCACGCTGTTCAAAGACTAATATGCAAATGTCCTGAGCTTGGTTTACTTTTCTTTACATTGCAGTCGCACATAATTTAGACCGACACAGGAGGGCTTCGACCAAGCCCTTCTGTGTAATCTTTCCTCACAAGGTAAAAAAAACAGGTGCAGCTGCTGTTTCCTGCCAAGTGAAGTAGCCCAACCTTATATCTACAACTCGATTTACTGTACTCTGGCTTGTTCCTAATTAAAGTGAGAAGATATACTGCATATCCTGAACGGTGTAGTGTGTTTTAGCGAGAGATCGCCACATTAAAGCCAGACTGTGTGACTTTTTGAAAGAAGAAATTCTTGCTGTTACAGATTTAAAAAAAAAAAAAAAGAAAGTTGTTTTCATAAGCACCGGATCAGATGATTAGGGAATTTGCTGCTACTTGGTCCGGTTTGACCAGTTTTACAGGTCGTGGAATGTTGCATCTTCGCAGACTTTATAATGACTCTTCACTTCTGCTGCAGGTTTTAGCATTTACCATTCTCCTGTGACTGTCACCTGAGGAAGCAGGGGGCTGCTGTTAAAATGAATACTGCTTAGCATTTCTCTCTCTCTTTTTTTCTCTAGGTCAGTCCAGGCCTCCGTCCTCCATGCCTGCTTCCCCAGGATTCCTCCAGCAGAATGAGCCTATAAACTCGCTGCGCATCTCTGTCGGAGGCCTCCCCATACTGGCTTCCATGGCCAACGCCACCGACCCCCGATTCCACCTCAAGTGGAGGCCTATCGTGGCTGTGGCCGTCTCCTTTGCCGTGCTCCTGCTTCTCTTCATGCAACTGAACTTCCGCCTTCGCTCCGACTCCCACAGCTCGCACAGCTGGAGCAGTCTGGCCGTCACCAAGCGGCCCAATCCCGGTTACAACTACACCTACCCCCTCAGTCCACCCGAGCGCACGTCGCAGGGCATCCGCTACCGCATCGGGGTCATCGCCGACCTGGACACGAACTCCCGCAGCGACAAGAAGCTTACGTGGTTCAGCTACCTGCGGCGGGGTTACCTGCTGGTGTCCTACAGTGGTGACATGGTGGCAGTTCAGTGGGATGAGGACAAGTTGGTCCTGGAAAGCCATCTGTCCGAGAAAGGCAGGGGCATGGAGCTGTCGGAGCTGGTGGTGTTCAACGGGAAGCTCTATAGCGTCGACGACAGAACGGGCGTAGTCTACCACATCGACGTGGACGGCAACAAAGCCGTGCCCTGGGTCATCTTATCCGACGGCGACGGCAGCGTTGCCAAAGGTCAGCCCCGATGGTGGAAGTTCTTCAGGGCCAGACTCAAACCACTGGCGTGCAGAGTAGCTTAGTACTCAAGTTCTGTAGTCAAATGCAGTTGGAGTTGCTGTGCTTGATTATAAAGCAATTAAATTTAGCACCTATAGCCCTAAAATGCTACCCACACAGTCTTGCAGAAATATTGACACTATAATAATGTTATAATTATATAGTAACATCATCCTGACAGACAATATCCTGCATAATTAGTATTTTTTAAACTTTATCATAGAACAACACTTTCTCCTGACAGGGTTCAAAGCTGAGTGGCTGGCAGTGAAAGATGAGCACCTGTACGTCGGTGGTCTGGGGAAGGAGTGGACCACCACGGAGGGCGAGTTCGTCAACAACAACCCCGAGTGGGTGAAGGTGGTTGGCTGCAGAGGGGATGTACAGCATGAGAACTGGGTTCCCAGGTACAGGGTTATGAAGTCCGCTGCAGGGCTAGAACCTCCAGGTGAGCGCCCGAGTCCGCCCCCACCCACAGTCGCTCTCATTTCTCTGTCCGCGCTTCCCTCTTGACAGCGCTCCTCCCCAATCTCCGCAGGTTACCTCATCCACGAGTCGGCAGCCTGGAGCGACAACCTACAGCGCTGGTTCTTCCTGCCTCGCCGCGCCAGCAGGGAGCGCTACGAGGAGACGGCGGATGAGCGCCGCGGCACGAACCTCCTCCTGAGCTGCTCGGCAGACTTCAGTGACATCCTCGTCAACCGGGTTGGTCCGCTCAACCCGACTCACGGCTTCTCCTCCTTCAAGTTTGTCCCCAACATGGACCACCAGATCATTCTGGCGCTCAAGTCGGAGGAAGATGCCGGGAAGATTGCTACATACATCACGGCCTTTACAATTGGTGGACAAATCCTTTTGCCTGAAACCAAGATTGGGGATGTGAAATACGAGGGCTTGGAGTTCATATAGAGGGCTTTGAGACTAAGGGACTCTCTCCTGAGGCAACCGCACTGTGGTTCTATTTTGTTTACAATCCAGTCACTGTTGAAGTTGATGTACTCGCTGCCTCCTCGTTGAGGCTGTAAAAGACACAGCTACAGTCCTTAAAGGATCAAACAGGACTACCCACGGGCTTTGACTATGAAGGGTGATTCTATTTGGGGTTTCAAGAAAGTGCCAATCAGAGCAAACAATGCCAGCACGTCTTGTGGTGCATCATCTCTTCCCAGGCCAAATGTGGCCCTCAGCAGTACTGTAGCCTTTCTTACAATGAATGTACAAAAAGATTCATTTATCAGACTGTGATTTTTTCCCTTCTTTTTCTAAAGCGTTCATTCTCATGCACATACTGTACACTCTCAAAAGGTCATAGGGTTGTTCCCCCTTAGCCCCATGTTGAACAGCATCATTCTGTACACACCACCCATGTTTTCAGTGGTTAACTAAAAGCCTGTTTTTTAAAATTCTTTGTAAAAGTCAACATTGTTTGAAGGATGTTGCTGAGGAAAATTTATTTCGCTGTATGTAATGTTTTGGGGGGGTTTTGTGTGGGGAGGTTAACAGTAAAATCTTGATACTTTTCTGAGTCTTGTCGTTTAATTCACGTTTGGATCTCGCTGCACAACTGGTTCAACAAAAGTCTAATGCTGTCCAGTTTCGACTGGACCAAAAACAGTTGTGCAACTCGTCGTTTCCACCCTACTGTAAAATGAAACTTAGGGAAAACAGCAGGATTGGAGAAGTGAAGCTAACCCCCTAAACCCCCCTCTCCAGCAGGACTTTATAAGGAGTGATTTGTGTCACAGCATTCAAACAAGAGAGGGCATTTGCAGACGACGTTTGTACAACCAGAGACAAGACGGTAATGTGGCTTCTTTTGCCTTTTAAGTTTGACTTTTTAATTTTATGCACATATTCAGTACAGACATTTTCAGTTCTAATCAATGTTGCATTCCATCTTAAGTGAAAACATGTAAGTACATGGTGGCTTTTGATTGGCCTTTTGAAGCATTAAATGCATGGGCCTGTATGAAAAAAAAGCAAAACGACAATTCTGTGCTTGGCGCAGCTCAAGACCGTTCAAGTCATAATTTTAAAATGCAAAGGAAAGTATCGCGAACATACTTCTCATACCTCTTCTTTTTGTCATCATCTGTCTGTGTCAGAGTCCTTCAGTGGCGGTCGAAAATGCTTGCATGTCGAAGCGTACGCGCTCTGTGGCCCCTGCTGCTTCTCCATGTCTGTGGAAGTGCAATGAAATTTAATCTGTTCAGTGAGTCATCCCGAGAACTTGTAATTTGTGTGGAAACGCAAATGTGAATGAGCGTACGCTGCAGGGTCGCATTATGCACTTTTACAAACGTATTCTGACCATATTCATTTTAAATGGAAAGTTCTGTAGATTATGTGAATGTTTGTTTAACCTCCCTGCTGCCAGAGCCTTGGTGAATATCGCTTGTGTTTGCACACAGGAGGAGCGCCTGGGCCACGGGAAGGTGACTTGAGGCTCTTTGGCTCCAATAGCATTGCAGAGGGCCGTGTGGAGGTCTTCCATAATGGCAAATGGGGAACGGTGTGCGACGACGGCTGGGACATGGCTGAGGCCCAGGTGGTGTGTCGTCAGCTCCAGTTCCCCGGAGCAAAGGCCCTTGCAATTGGGCAGCACTATGGAGAAGGTGCCCTTTACATCCATTTATCCCCCAGCAGAGGGCAGTGACATAACTTATGATTGAGGCGTTGTGTTTTGAGGTTTCAAACGACTCAGATTCGGCCCTCTGAATGGGCTCTGTTTAATTGTTATCACTACAAACAATTGACAAATTCATTCCTTTTCATTTCACATCACCCATCAGCGACTGGACCTGTTTGGCTGGATGATATGGAGTGTAAAGGCACAGAGGACCATCTGTTTAAATGCAGTTTCAAAAGCTGGGGAGTAACTGACTGCACTCACAAAGAGGATGTCGGAGTTATTTGCGAAACAGCAAGTAGGTATCGAAACTCTGCCAATCCAAAAGGCCCTCCTTTCCACAGACTACATCTGATCTATTAAAAGTATATATCCTGTGCGATTACTACTTTCCATGCTCATTTCCTATGAAATGTTCACCAAAGTGATTTACAATTCCAGGCGCAATCAGTGATTCCACGCACTTGCTGGACCACACATTCAGTCTGTCTGATGACCTCAGCAAAATGTTCGATAGCGGAGACGGCTGCGACTTCGAAATCTTCATCGAGAGTGGCACTGGTAACACACAGGAGAATGGGACTCTAGAGGTGGTGAGAACGAGCATGTGCGTCCACAAATTTATCCTCTTGCAGTTACCGTTCTTCAATGCTTCGGAGGAGATCGCCAACATGACTGTCAAAATCAGCCAGGCCTGCCAACCATATTTCTCCAACTTTATCAGGTATTCCACAATTAAGTTTTGTATCATGAGATAGAAACTTAAATCACCTGTGCATTTTGTGTGGATGTAAGCAGAAAGCAAATTCACCATTTTTTCACCATTCATCAGATTTTGAAAAAAAAAAAATACAATTTGCTTCTCAATAGGTACCTTTACACTCGCAAGATCGCTGTGACTTTGTCCTCTGTTCAGTGCCTCCATTGGATGGCTTCTGAATTTGGGATGAAGCAGCTGATGGAGGGCACAGCCCGGCTGTTCTCCAAAGTCCTCCCAGAGGACACTTCGTTTCACACCCAGGTGTCCATCTACAAATATGCACAGGAGTCTGGGGACTTGGTTCTCCAGGAGAACTGTGTCCAGTTTCTTGCTTGGAACTACCAAAACCTGACCAGATCTCCGGCTTGGGCCGACCTCCCGGTGGATCTCATCAGGACCCTTCTAGCCCGCTCAGACCTGGTGGTGCCAGATGAGTATTTTCTACTCCAGTCTCTAGAAAGCTGGATCACAGAGAGGGGCAAGTCCATCAGTATGGAAACCCAGGTTGACCTGTTGAATCACATTCGTTTCCCAATGATCCCTGCGGAGAGTCTGTATGAGCTCCAGTCCAACTCTTCCCTTTACAGCATTCACAAGACAGTGTACCATGAGAGCATGTTGAAAGCATTCCAGTTTAATGTCCTGTTCCTCACAAACCTTTTGTCCAACCCAAATTTCAACAGCGGAGATGATGATTACAAGCCAAGGATCTACACCAGTAATTCATGGAGTACTGCAATTGTCACCCCCAATATGAACAGTCAGTCCATCACCAGATCATTCAGCACATCCATCCTCAACAGCCTGGTCTTTAAGGACCTCAAAATGCACTGGGAGGTAAATCTCTTCAGGAATCGGCACGATTGTTCAAACCGAGGATTGCGTTGCAAGTCCCTTCCCATGGCAAGGCTTTATCCCCAAAACCACCTCCCTATACAGAAAAACATCCTCTTTCGTAACCACCTCGTGATTCTCTGTCAGGGCAAGTACATCTGTCAGGTCCAGGACTTCAAGCTCAACCTGGCTTACATTGCTGATAATGACACCCAGGTTCTTGCCTATCCCTGTCCTAATGACAAGTACACCTACCGCTATGTGGTGAGACCAGAGTATATATGAATATGATCACTTCTCCCATCAAATACTGCCATCAAATACTTATAAAATTATGTGTGACTGATTTTTTTCCACTAATCTCTCTTTGTGTAGCTACAAATGTATTCACCTAACAGTGATATAAATACTTTATCAATCAGATCTTAACCAGTTTTTTTTATGACAAATAAATGAAATGATTTCTTGATTTCTTCTTTTAAAAGACCCAGTTTTACTCACAAGACCAACTGTTTATCCAGATAATCCAGAGACAAATGAAATGACATGTGTAAATGGGGCCAAGCTGCATTACCATTGAACTTCTGTGAGAAAGTATAAAAACATACGACAAACTTCAGACATGTTGGCCTTATCAGATAAAATACTGAATGAAAAGGGTTTATGTTTATGCAGAGGTTTGTTTAAGAATATGATGGCAGATTCCTCCTCGTGAATCATGAAATCTTCCCAAGAAGTTTTTATTTTAACACATAACAGACTGTCTTCATGTCTTCCGGTGTTTCTTTCGGTCACGCTCTGACAATATGCAGGCCCTACATGCCTGGACAGGTGGGCTGAACAGCCACACATAACACATAGTGAGTCATGGGTTTCTGAGAAGTGTATCTATGACTGCACCAAACCAAGAAGGTATAAGAGGCTGCTGGATTCATTATAAAGATTACATGATCACCATGTTTATTTAATGATGACTCCTTCACATGCAATCAGGTTTTAACTTTGCTGATACTCACACAGGACAGCATGCCATACTTTCATTCACAACTAATCTAACCTCAGGCTGTGAACTCATTGTAGAGTAATGCATTCTTTGGGAGGGAAAGTGTTTCGTCACGGGGTAGAGCTGTTTTGCCGGAATTAGTATCGGGCCGTATTTTCATCATTCATTGTTTGATTTTTCATTTTACCCACTAAATAATTGTCCCGATTAGTCAGGACATGCTTTGTTTTTTTCGTTTATCCCAGAGTTTCGAATTTCGTGAGAGTTCCTCAGAATGCACACAGTAGTTACTCAGCTGATTCCATGGAAGCCAATTCAAGACACTATGAAATCTAGATATCAGCTGCAGTCTCATGGTGACCGTTACATTGCGACACCGCACTGTGGACAGCGGTAACCATTCAATGCTACACGTCTATAAAGTCATGACCACACTATAAATTCTGTGTCAGCTTTCGCAACTCACTGCAGTCTGTCATGTTTTCCATTGTTCTCATGGGGAAAAAAAGCGTGTTCCTTTCATGGTTTTAACGAACAAGAACAATTACCCCACGATCACAGAAAAAAACCCCACATTACACGTTAAAAAAACACATTACCTGCAGGACCATTATTTCAGCAAAACTATTAAGTGTGAGTGAAGAGAATGCAGAGCAACATTTAGACACAGATTCAGTTGGCAGTCTTTTTTTTTTTTACATGTGATTTAAAATAAATCATAAGTAACTAAATTCATGCAGGTATTTTAATTTTTTTTTAAAAACTTGGTTTCAGTCATATCCGCAAAATTCACCTACCCTCTCCTCTGTTTTTTTTCTACTCTGTAGTTGTAAGCTCTGCTGTCTGAAAACTTCTACAGCATTCAGTCCTCTCTCTCTCTGCTGTGTAGTCGATACACACACTCAAAGATTTGGGCAACAAACACAGGAGTTAGGGGAAATGGTGTTCCTTAAAGGAATCTATAAACATGGATGTTGCATAAACAATAAAATCAAACAATGCTTGATGTTATTGCTGTTCAAAAGGATAACCACATATATGGAGCAAGCCACACAGTACAGCAAACTGCTGTATAGTTGTTTTTTCCCCTCATATCGTTTAGTTTCAAATGCGTTTGGGAATATGAATTAGGTTTTCTTTATTCTACAAAAGAATATAAAATTCCTGTTTGACTTTGTACAATGCTGTGACTTTTTTTTTGTCTTTCAGGCAGATGTTTTCCTCCTCCCGACTGTCCCTAAAGCGAATTTGGTAACGCTGATTCACTGTCTCACATTGTCACCAATAAAATGTGAATAGCTGTTGTGATGAATGGAAAATGATGGGAATTACCACTGGGCCATGGCTGGGTCACATCAAAACAAAGGTGGCGAGGAGGCAGGGGAGGTGTATGCAGCAAGGGATGGGCAGTCGAGAAGTTACGCGGTGGTCAGGTCAGATGGGATGTGTGCAAGCAACGGGGCACAGGGGTGGGAGTCAGAGGATGTGGGTCAGTGCCACAGCACCCACCAGTTCCCACAATGAGACCCTCTTTTTTTCTCCCTTACAGGGCACTTCCTTTTAAGAGTATTCCTGGCCTCGCAAGTCTGTAATTTAGGTGATGGAGGTTCAGTCCATTCCTAAGCCCCTTTTGGGGTTTGTAGTGGGTAATATACACAGGGTGGGGGGTGGCTGCTTACATTGCACGTCTTTGACAATTCAGCCCTCTTTCAACAAATTAAAACCAAATGTTGATCCAATAATCCAGATCTTAACTGGTGAGTAAAACTGTTCTATGGCAAGAATTGTTGCGTAGGAAGTAGCTCGCAATGGTCGTGCTGTGAGGTCATTTGAAATATGCCCAGGAGCCAGGGGACATGGCTATAATCTGAGCGAAAGCCCACCGCATTAGTCAGCATCTCAGCACAAAGGAAGCTGACTGTTTGGACAGGGGAGCGTCAGCGGCGCCTGCTGTTCCTCCGATGCTCTTGGTAAAACTGAAGAAAAAGATAGAAGTATGGATGCTTGGACGTGTCACTTCCTCTCATACGTCTTTTGCCATTACTATGCCACACCCAACATCGTATTGTTGACCTTAGGTTACATCTTATGTGTCTGGTAACTTCCACTGTCTCCTAACGAGTCATACCCTGCTTGCAAAACTTCTGTGTGGAAATTTTTCCTTATCTGATGATGGCAAATTTTCTCCAAGATAAAGATGAAGAAATGCATCTCGCCATTTCCCTTCGGCGAAAAGACCCATGGGTACTTGAGCTATTACAGATGTGACATTAAGTTGGGTGTCCCATTTTCCTTTCTGTTCTTTCTCTCTTTCTTCCTCTTCCCTGCCTGTTTTTACACAGACATCAGAGACCTGTGGAAAAGCAACCAGGCAAAAAAATGCTCAACTGTGGAAAAGAGTGGAAAAATTTGCCAGAGTGGCCAGAAGACCAACAGTCGGTGGCCAAATATGATGTCAGGGAATGAGGCAGCCACAGCAGATACAGTCCCCTCTCTTTCTCTTTCTCTCTCCGGTCCTCTTCATTGGTCATCATCAGCTCTGCTCATCAAACACACTTTGCCCTAACTGTGATCTCTCCCTTCTGTGCCAAAATCAACATGTGAGGCCACAAAACCCAGGACTCTGGAGTTTCATAGTTTCCTGAGGTTTTTTTTTTTTTTTTAAGTGGTGAGCATTCCAACAGAAGCACTATCTATCTATTTTTAAAGAGGGAAACATGAGGGATGTGAAATAACTAAAGTTAAATCTGACTATAGCATAATGTTTCTTTCACAGGAAGGCAGAGGGGTTTCAGGGATCTTACGCTGGGGAAAATGCGCCAGATTGGATCTATTAAATTTAAGGGGATGATGTCACTTCTCTCCACCCCCGCCACTCCTACCTCCTGCACTCACCCTTCACTTTCCCTCAGTATATTCATCTGCTACAAACAGTATTTAAATAGTTCCTTAAAGTGACTGTATATTGATAAAAACCGACTTAAAACCACAGGTAAATGTGTAGTGAGATCTGAAGATATCTCAGTAACACCCATGACAGACTTTTCTCTTTTTTGAATTGTTGTTAGCATAAATGTCAGTTGCTATAACTGATGTTTTAAAGATATACAAAAGGAGTATTGTAAGAGAATATAAGTTAAACAGTCACTCCTGGTGATGATGAAGCTGAGGAGAATTATAGCCAAATCTGTAGCTTATGGGCTCCGCTGGGCTTTATGTACAGTCAGTTGTTACTGCAACTGTAATACCGAACTTTCATTCATCAGGGTGCCAAGAACACAGGATCCATAGTGAATGATAATGTTGCCCTGTCACTGCTGAAGTGACTTTTTAATAACAAGTTCACCATATCAGCTAATGTCACCAAAAATGCAGTAATTGTAGGTTTGAGGCCCCTAAATATTATGTTATTGGAAAAAATAAAACACACACACAGACAAAGGAATATAGAACAACTATTTTAAAAAATTAGGGCACCTACACGTTGTCCAAGCAAATGTCATCATAAATGAAGGGGAAGAACAAAACTTCATTATTTCAAGATAATACATTTCAAATGTCAACATTGTACAGCCTGAGGTGACACCACAAGTATTTTGAAATACTGTAAGTATTGTAAGGGTACTGTCCATGTTACTACAGTCGGTGAGGTCTAAGGGTCAGGTTCAGATGGAGGTCAGCGCAGTACAGTACACCCTCACAGCTACTGCTAATTTGCTCTTTGGTACAGTAATTGAGATACCCTTCTCAAATCTGTGCTAAAGATGATGATTATAGTGGTGGTGTGCGTGGACGTTTTTTTTTTCCTTTCACCTATTCAACAAAAACAAAATACCATATTAGGTAGTGACCTTCAGATCTGATGGTAGGTAGGATTTTATTCCTTGTGGACAGATCCAGACGAGTTGTTTCCAATCTTTTAAGCGGAGCTTAGCTAACCGGCCACCGGTTGTAAGTTACTATTTTCTCATCTCCCTGCCAAAGAGCATGTTTCCCAAAATGTCAAACTATTTCTATAATTTCACAGTGGATGTTCAGGGAATGTAGAAACTGAATCATATTGACTTTGGTGACCCCCCCCCCCCCCCACCTTTCCATTAGCTTTGGTGCCAAAATTTCCACACAGACACACCCACCTTCATGCACAAATCCATGAACAGTGAATTTAGAGCACATCCACACTCCCCAGAGGATCCGTTACAGGAAAACATGGCAATTTTCCTTTAATGGTTCTGCTGGAGTGGCGAAACCACAGAATAGTTGTTTGCTGATTTTTGTGAGACCCAAGTGTAGGCCAACAAAGATAATAAGAGAGGGAAATACCTCAGACATAATGGCTTTATACCCCCCCCCCTTTTTAAACCAACTTTAATTTCAGGTTATTTCTTCTCTGATAAGGGTTAGGTTTTGGTGTGAGTTTACTGTGTGAAGATGTTATTAGAATAGAATGTAGTTTATTTTTCAGAGATGGGACTGTATTTTCAGATTTGGAGAACGTTTAGGTTAAAATTGAGGTTGATTGCTGTTTTTTTTCTGGGGGGGGGTTAAGGAAATGGTTCATCCCTCACAAAGAGAAAACAAATGCGTGTGTGGGTGGGTGTGTACGTGTGGCTGATGATGACTTAGGCCCGTGTTTTGGAAGAAAACAATTACCCACCCTTTCATGCAGCAGTCCTGTAACAGAGGGTGACGAGGGGTTTGTGGGTCGGTGTGTAAACTCTGGGAGCCCCTGACCTCCACTGTGTCGTCTGCGCTAACTGGCTGAGGCCGCAGCCGGGGGGTGGAGTCTGCTGCAGCCAGCGGGGATAAAGTGCGGCTGCTCGGTAGTGTGGTGGAAAACAGATCCAGAGTGGGTGTCAGGATCACAGACTTCACCGGGAAGCAGCTCCCTCTCATGCGTTGTGCATCTCACAATCTGACAAGCAGCAGACCGTCCTTTTTCCTCTTCAAGCTGGGGACGTTCGAAGTTCATTCTCTATAGGCGTACTCCGGGACTGCTCGACTGAACAACTGGCCTTTCGTTTTCTTGTTTGTCTACCGCCCCAACTCCTTTAACCGAACAGCCTAACGTTTTTAAGATGTCCTGGACGGTGAACAGTTGTTTTGTCACTCTGGCCATCCTGTTCCTTTGGCGGGTGGAAGAAGTAGCGGAAGCCTGCAGCTGCTCCCCAGCGCATCCTCAGCAGGCGTTTTGTGGCTCGGACATCGGTAAGTTAACTCTCTGACCAAAATGAATGAATATAAAGCAGCACTTACCCACTACTTGTTTGAATATAAAGCATCGCCGATCCGTGTTTTTATTGATTAAAAGACTGTTCGAGGGGGAAACTTTTGCAAACTTTTTATGTTTACAAATACATGATGAGCAGGATGGAAATTTCTGCCTCTCGGTCTTTCTTTCCACTGCCCTCCTTTCTGTAATCATCTTTTCATATGCTTGAATCTTGACATGCAGCAACATAAATGTACTTTATATACTTTATGGCGTTTTGTTTTTATCTTGTACAGTAAGTCCTGCCCAGCCTACTCAGCCACGTTCGAATCTAAAGTAGTTGTTTTTTTTGTTTTTTACAAGAGCTCCTTTAATAAGCAGGCACCCACTTAGATATTAGACACTTTTGCCACATCATTGCCTGTTACTGATAAGTTCACTTCAACAGCATTTACTCTGCTTTTAATTATCATCTTTGGAGTTTGTTTCACAAAAATGCAAATGGTAGGTTTTCCCACTCATCCTCATGAGTAAACTGTGAAACTGATGACTGAGAGGTTTACGGTGCACCTCCTCAAATCCTGCTGAATGCCCATGTAATTTACTCACACTCGAAGCCTGGGAAGATAGTTTCCCTCTCATTTTACCTGTTACAAAACACTGCTTGTTGCCGCCTTCAACACAGGCCTTAAGCTAACGAGAAACTCAACAGTGACCGGCTTGTGCAGCTATTTTGCTGAGGGTCTTTTTTCTTTGGTTTGCAAGCTGGCTGAGTGTGTGGTATGTATACAGAAGCTGACTTATTCAAAGGTTTCTCTTTACCATTGGATTCCATGGCACTGGAGGGTGAAGAAACCACATTATCCCGTCGGAGATTTTTTACTGTAAAGGAAAAGCAGTTTTTTTTTCTCAACAGTTCCTTTTTAACCTTCTCACTGAGATTTTTTTGAGAGAGATTTAAAGTTGACATTCTCTCCAATGTAGCCAGGCAGATCGGGTAAGAAATATAGAAATGAAAGAAAGAAACTAAAGGTCCGAAAGGTAAACTTATCTCTTGTTACAAGTACTCAGTCAAAGTATACCCAGTGCGCTATTATCGTTATTATCAACATTTTTAGAGTCATTTCATGCATTTTCCTTGCTCCGAGGTACAAAGAGGAGGCTTTAAATGCAACTCTGGAGGCACATTCATTCATTCACACTGTTGATAAGCACATTCACTTTTGTATGAGGGGTGTGATACAAATGCATTCTGAAGTGAATTTAGTCACGTAGAAGGTGCACGCCTCTTGACTATTAGGTGCAGTAACCTTGACCAAAGGTTGCTACACAGTCATCTGAACTTCCACATTGAATTATTTCAAATAGTTTCTGAGGTCAGGTCCTAACATGACCTCAACCCCCCCCCACTCAGCTTCTGCTTCAGCACCATGGATAGACCCTCCTACCGACACAATCCAACGTTTTTGTCAAGGAGATCAGCCTTTGATTCTGCCTCACCAGGAGCCTTCATAGACATATCAAACTGTTGCTGACAGTGGAATTCAAGTACTTTGAGGAGAACATCACTCATTTAAAGAGTTCGCGCCACACGTTTTCTTCGATGTATTTGTGAAGTGATACAGTGGTGTGTTGACAGTTTAAAATGAAGATCATTATCTGCCATTGGTAGCTCCACTATTACTTCTTCTTCTGCTTATTTTTTAAATGAATTTTAGCTGAATTGTCATTAACTTAGTTTCTGGCCAACTTTCCTCTGAACTGTAGGCACATGGTATTTGTGTTTATGATAAAGCAGATGTTCAGAAGTGTAGTATTAATATAACGACTGAAATTTCTGTGGTAGTCCCATGCTGCTTATACACAGTAGTGTGTTGCCTTGAGGAACCCCCACTTAGTGTGAAAGTATTACTTAAGTTGCACACATGCAGGGTCAGTTAGAGTGCCTGGAGTCTACTGAAAATTACTCAAGAACAAGAGTAGCTTACATATGCATTTTCAGTGTCTCAAGTAAAATGGGGAAGTTTTGTGTCATCCTCAACGTCTGTTTTGACGCCAGTCCAACTTGCTTGTTTTATTTGTTTGAAGCAAAATCAAGATCCAGTGAGTAATAGGGGACAAAGAAGAGGAAGATACTAATGGAAAGTTTAAATGGGTCACAGAGCAGAACTGTTGATACAAATGTCTGACCACAGCAGTCTGTAGTTTTGACAGGTTACAGTTTACCTCTTACTTTTTGTGCTTTACTTTACTGGACCCTGGCTCTGTATTCCTGTAAACAAGAAAATACCAGGCCACCTTGAGCTGTAAATATGTATTTCCATCTATCTTGTCAAAACGGAGAGAGCACGAACAGAAAAAAAACAAAAACTCTTTCCCCATAAATCGAAATCCATCCCTTGGGTTTTTGGCTAAGGCAGAGGAATGCTACCCAGTCATATGCTGTGCTCATCATGTATTTGCAGTTTATTTCCCAATTCTCTGTGATTACAGAGGTTGTACCTGTGTTTTGTTTTCTGTTTAGTTTTTTTATGAAGAAGGGCAGCAAAACATTCGAGGGCCTTGAAAAGGAGAGCTGGCGTTTGACGTGACTTCCGACACAGGCACAGGCCTGCAAGCTGTGTAAACAGAGCTGACATTAAAACCAGATTTCCCTTCCTTTGAGCCAGGGCTGTGTGCAAGCTCTCGCAGCAGCTGCTTCAAACTCCAGCATCACCCGGCGATAATGCATCAGATCAATCCTTTCAGGATTACAGGTTCATTTTCATGTGCTCACCGAAGTAAATGTCACTTGTAATTTAACGCAGAGCAACTCACCCTTTAGATTACTGCATGTGAACATCATCATCATCATAAATAAGTGCGAAACATTAAAATGTCTAGTAAACAGCTATAAATTTGATGCCAGAAAGACAAACTGTTATCATATTTAGGCACTGATGGGCAGACGACAGAGGTTTTAAAAGCCACAGAATTCCATTTTGAAAAGAAAACAAAAAGGAGGATGTTGGATTAATCTGCATATTCTTGGAGAGGATGGGCAGAGGAGTCAGTTTGAATTTGTAGTTTAGTTTTTCCTCATTCAAAGTCTGACCACTTTGTGGCTTCTTGGAAAGGAAAATGGATGTACAAGGCCCTGCAATTACATGACAGGCATTTGCTTTCTTCTTGTTTTCTCTTTGTTTTTTTTTAAGCACTGTCATGGCCACAATACTACATACAAAATAATGTGTTTATTGTTTGACAACCCGAAAATTAGATGGTTCCCTCGCTTTCCCGCTTTTGTGAAACTTATCTTTTTTTTTTTTAGAGGGCTAGGTCAGCCTCTTCCAGTAAACATCACTATGTCATGTGAGAAATAGGTATACACTGTATATCAGGACAGAAAAGTTGCATTTCATAATTGCTTCAAGGACACGACATGCACGACGCTACCGTAAGTAATAACAGCGAGTGCTTCAGTGGAATGGGCATGGCAGAGTGGAAGCTTGTTTTGGACTTTGTTGATTATTGTTTAAATTGCTGGAACATGGATGTTCTGCAAATAATGAATGGGAGAAGACATGAAACCTTAATCTGCGTCTTCTTCTCATAATTTGTGTATTTTTAGAAAAGTGAATGCCTTTTAAAGAGTTAACTCCAACCCTCACAACGTTGTCTTTAAAGCCTGGGTGCCCAAATTATATATTATCATTCACATAAGCCCCATATTTCGGTGTTGTTGTTGGGGTTTTTTTACATACTGTGCATATTTTTTACCTGCCCTACTTTGCACCAGTAGAAGGAGAAGCGATCTGTGTGTGATTCTGCACACTCAGGCAAAGGGGATTACCACTAATCCACTCTGTAGCCAGAGAAGTCAGAAAATCTTTTTTTTTAGCACCACTAACTCAGTGTGCATCACAGTGTGTGAGGGGGTTTGTGATTCGTAAACCAGAAACATCTTGACTGCTGCAGATTAATGCTGCTATGAAGTTTGTCATTCTAAATCATGTACTTGTTTTGCCAGTATATCTGCTAATTCACAGCAGCTCTTCTGCACACAGAGAAGCTTGCAGCCTGCACCAGGCTCAGTGTTTTGCACATTTTCCTGGCTATGAACTAACCCCCGCCTCCTTCTCCTCCTCCTCCTCCTCCTCCTCTCTCTTGTGCTCTCTAACCCCTTCTCCCCCTGTCAACTTGTATGTTTGTGACACTATTTCAGTGTTGCTTTGAAATGCCGTCTTCTCCCTGTATACATAGGACCCGCTCCTGTCTGTTCACCCCTCTGTTCCGGTTTGCAGGATGCAGCCAGCCCCATCACTCCATCACTCTGCTCCCCCCTCCTTTAGTTATATGTCGACTCTTTAGAACCTTAAAAGGAGATGTTCTCTGAGCTTCCATTGTCATCGAATTGGGGCACATGTGGTCCGCAGCTTCATACCTTCATGTTAAAAAGCAAAATGAGAAGGCTTGATCTTATTTGGTAAAGAAGCAGGCTGGTGATGGTCTGAGACAGTCGGCTGGCACCTTGGGAGAGAGAGGACTGAACTGGGACATCAGAGGGAACATCTGTTTAACATTAGCTGTGTCGCTAGTCTCCTTCACTTTACAAAGCTTGACTTTGAATGTGATTTTGAAAAACTTTTTTCACTGTAGTAGTAGTAATTTATAGTAATCACTGTAACTTGCATAATACCAGTAATCCATAGGTATTTAGCTATTACTGTTTTTTGATCAGTGTTATACTTTATCAACACTTGGATTCACATGAAAGAAGCTGTGTTTGTGAAACATGAGTCACATTTTTTTTGTCAAATACTCAGTATTTTAGCTCAAAGGCTCATCCGCGTGGCTCTGATAATATTTTTCCACTTGAACGGTGATATTTTTCCCCCCATCCAAACCTCTCTGAAACTTGGAGCTGGAATGAGAGAGAGAGAGAGAGTGGGAGAGAGCGACAGAGAGAAAGAGAGAGAGCTGTAAATGAAAGAGAGGGGTCGATTTGCATGTCAGCACCTCTACCCAGACAGAGAGGCAGGCCGGCAGAGAGGCCTGAGGGCGAGCGTTTTCTAGTTCAGCTTTTCCAAAGATTGCTGACTTGCTTCCTCCCATGTCGGCCCAGGAGCCTGGGAGCAGGCAGCACACATTCCTCCCTCTCATTGCAGCTGATGAAACACTCATGTGCCTCTGTCTTCCCAGCACCTGGCACATGCAAACTCCACAGATCCAAGCCGCAGCAATGTGTTGTGGCCTACTCCTAGCATGCCAAACCTGGGCAGGGCTTAGATCAGATACAGACAAACCCAGATTCAGTTTTAAACATGACAATAGTGTTTCACTTTGAAACTCTGCCTTCAAATACGGTGACTGTAAATGTGGGTTGTTTTGTCTTTTTTCCAGTCATCCGGGCAAAAGTAGTCGGAGAGGAGGAGTTTGACGTTGGCAACAACATCTATGGAAACCCCATCAAACAAATCAAGTATGACATCAAACAGATGAAGGTACATGGGATTTTTATTTCTCATTTTATATTTGGGCACACACTTAACTCCTATTATGTATTTGAATAGGCTCTTTTTTCTCTATTTGAAATTTCAGATGTTCAAAGGTCCTAGCCAGGATATTGATGCCATCTACACTGCGTCCTCCTCCGCAGTGTGTGGAGTGACTCTGGAGACGAATGGCAAGGAGTATCTTATCACAGGTACAATGCAAGCACACATTATAAAACATTAAAATGTGGTTCCTTGTTATAAGATTTAACATGATTTCATTGCTCCTGCTTTTGTTCCTCCATTGTAGGGGGACTAGATGATGAAGGGAAGATGCATGTCACACTGTGCCATTTCATTGAGCCCTGGGATGCCCTGAGTGACACCCAAAGGATGAGCCTGACTGAGCGTTATGAAATGGGCTGTAGTTGCAAGGTAGAAAAGTTGAAGAATTGCTAGTATTTAAACTAGAATTTGCCACAGACTAGAAGAGGTAAAAATTATTTTCTTGAAAGATGCAAGTTCACTCCGTGAATCTAAGTCCATCTCTCCAATCCTCAGATCACACGCTGCACCTCCGTCCCCTGCATGATCAGCGGCCCAGCAGAGTGTCTGTGGACAGACTGGGTGATGGCGAAGACGGTCTATGGAGAGCAGGCCAAACACTATGCTTGTATCAAGAGGAGTGATGACTCTTGTGCCTGGTACAGGGGAGCTGCACAGCCCAAAAAAGATTTCCTGGACATTGAAGACCCTTAACTCGACTGATGTCCTATGGTCTGCAGTTGAAATATACACATAAACACCAAAAAAACAGAAATAAATACACAAGTCAAATTATTTTGTTTTCTTCTTATTAAGAAAGCCGCAGGGTGTGTGTGCCATGGTGAGGTTGGGGAAAAATTTTATGGTTTTTGTTTTTTTTAGTTGCAGGACTCCTTAGTATTTTTTTTATTCATTGATCTTAGGAAATCAGCACTTTCTGTTGCTTCTACCCCAAAATCTAAAGCACTTCCTCATAAACCACTTCTCCTTCAGCTGAAAAAAATGGATAATCATCACAATTCAGTGTTACTCTTCACAGTAACTTCTATTTCTGTGCTAGTAATTTCTCATTACTGCTTTTTCCTTTTTAACCAAAAATATAATCTACAATGAAACACATGCATACCTAAAACTTAAAGTGTAATAATTCTGTGAATCTGTCTTTTGGTAAATAACGTTAGATGGCAATCGGCATCCTGATTTGTGACAGCAGCGCTACCACAAGGAATCAGTGCCACTTCTTGCCTGTCCTGCTTCCTATTCTTTCATGTGCTGAGTATGTAAATCTTTTTGCTTCTGTTTTCTTTATTTTTAAAGGTGTGGCAAACCTATTAAAAGAGTGGCATGTTAACTATCACATTTCAGATGCCAGCCTGTGCACACAGTCAGTGCTTTGGTAATAGTTTTCTTTAAATAATCCTGAACAGACAAGAATGCACTTTGAACTCAATGATCACACCAGTCATATTGTCTCTAATGAAAAATGTCTGAAAAAGAGGATTGAATCCTCTGTTTTGTATTTTGTATTTTTTTTTATATTACAGCTCTTCTCTTTATAATGCTTTAGTGTAAGAGCATATTTTTTATTTAAGGAGGTTTTATAAGTCATTGTAATCTATTGAGAAAAAAGCCCTCATTTTGATACTTTTTATTACAAATGACACCATTGGTATTGTGTAATGAGAAGAACTAGTGTTTTAGCAGTATTAGCAAAATCAACACATTTTACGTGCATTAAAGATCAAAGTCTGACTCATCCCTTGGGGCAATGAGTCAAGGAACATATTTTAAAGCATCAATTTAGATGAGCCATGGAAATGATGATAAAAGTGTTGAACAGATGTCATGTGACTTTTAAAATTAATATGAGAGTGTAAAAAAATCTTCATTTAAAACTGTAGTCAACTATGATGTCTTGTGCTGGATTCACATGGGACTTTCTAGATAAGATGATGTTTTTGCATGCATGTCCAATTGAAATAATACTGTACATTTGACTATTATATTAAATGCCAAACCCTGTTTTGATTTGCTTTGCACTGGTTATTTTCATCCGGAGAGTCATCACTCTGAAGGATTTATAATTCCACAGAGAATGTTTGATAGTTATGTAAGGTCTACAGGTAATGTAAGGACTTTTTAAGTGATGTGACCTGAAACATAACTCTCATAGCATTATTCTAAACAGCCGGTACGGTGCAGGGAAAAGATGTCAGTTTTGTTCAAGGGAGGCAAGAGTCATACAGAAGGCAACAGAATAAACGTTGTTATTTAACGGTATATAGGCAATGAGCAAAAGACTCCTTTGCGACACCACAATAGCAATCTGCTGCCGTCTAGTGGAGAGACCAAAGTGCGACACACATTATTTCACGGGCCTATCCATGCGCACAGATGTGCAATTATCAAACACGACGTAATCGTAATTAGTTTTTTTCTTTGAAACGGTATAATGTCAAATTACACGCCTGTGTCTGGGGGTTTATCTAATGTGGGTGAAATCTGCTGACATTCTACTTTCATTAAATATTTGCTGTAAAAAATCAGCAGCAACAAAGAACTGGGGATCGGGTTTTTCGTGCAGCTTGGCAATGGGTTCACAACACAATGGTTCAAACCTAGCATGTATATACAATACATTAAAAGCGTATTTCAGCGCTCTTCGTTGGCAAATTAATAACTGTTAACATGCGCCGTGTCGATTGCATCAATGGTAAACAGCGCTGGCTGGAAGTCACGTGTGATTCTCTCCCTACAGCGCTACGTAAGATCGACCGCTGATTGGCTGAACCTTCCGGCGACGGCATCACCATCCCTTTGATTGGTCATTGATCACCGTCAGTCGTCGTCGTCACCGCCCTCTGATAATGCAGCATGGGCGAAAATACCAGACCCAAGAGCTACTGCTGAGGAAGCAGAGTCCTCCACAGTAAACGATTTTGGACGATTGAACGAAAGGTGAGTGCACAAATGACTCGCTGGGTACACGTGTGAAGTGTTAGCACGTATTTGTGGGATTATTGTTGATGAACAAAAAAGTAGGATGGTGACGGCTGGGGAATGGTAGCCACCTGGACGCTGAGATGCTAACCCACATTGCAGCATTGAGGGAGACTGAAGGCTCTCGCCACGTTAAGTTAGCTTGCTGGCTAGAGTGCTGCCGCTGCTCTTAAGCGTAATAAAGCAAAACGCGATACAGTCGACATTGGGAAAAGACCAAACTTTAAATATCGAAGAGATTCGATATTTATCGTGGCAATAACGACGAATTTATCTCTGAATTTGAGACCGTTCGGGTCGACGTTAGCTGTGGTTGAGGTTAGCCACCTAGCATTCAGGCTATGATGACTGGCCCGAAGAGTTGAGTCGAGCTGGTGTGGAAGAGGCTACCCAGCTGGTGCATGGCGTTCATGGCGATAGTTATCGACCAGGAGAGCTTCAACTCGCGAAACTGGCCAGCGAACTAGTTTTCCAAACAAGCTACAACGATAGAGGGATTTTAGAAGTGACAGCTACAACGGTGCTGCCTTCAGGTGCTCCCCTTTAAGTCCATCGTTCGCACTTGTACCCTACGAGTGAATACCCCTTTTTTGAGATTCTTATTGATTTGCATGGGTGTCCTTGCTCATTGGTTGCTGGTGTTGTAGTATAAATATGAAGTGGTCCAGTATAGCGGTGGGCGATCTCACGATTTTTAATCATAATATTCTTGAAGACATCCGCGATTTACTTTTCAGGCTAATCACCGAGACAGTGACATTTTATGACATTTACACTCGCTGTTCCCTATCATTTTTGCTTCCAGGCTACATTCACCAAAACAGCAGAATGATTGCCTACTAGGTGGCTGTGCTGATTGACCAGATCATATTGCATGTCTTTATCTACCTCTTTCATGCATGAAACAATTGATAAGCAATTCAGTGTGGGCTTGCAGCATAGTGGATGAGGCGCTGGTGCCAAAAGGACTTAATGTCAGAACTATGTCAATGGTTCGATTCTGCACAGTCAGATAACTGTCAAAGCAAAGTTATCTGTTGACTTTTATTGGGCAATGGTTGGAACTTCTGGATTTAATACGACAACACTGTCCAGCCACATTAATAGGAAGGAATATGCCAGGAGTGTTTCACTCCAGTTGGTACCACCCAAACCAACTCACTGTATTTTATGAGGTCTTGAAGCATGAACAGTACTCACACAGTAGAGCGAAAAAATAAAAGATAAAAGCAGCGATGGAAAGACGTGAGAGGCATTGTGCGATCTGCCATTGTTTTAAATGCAACATTGTGTTTCAAATGGTGCAAAGATGTAATAGGCAGGTTCGAGTCTGGATATTTGCCCACCGCTGGTCCAGTGCATTTGTGTGAGCAGCAATAGTTAAGTTGATTAAATAATTTGCCAAAATAAAGCCGCAGCCTACTTTATGAATTAAATATAACACCAGACTCTCTGCTCTGTCTGTGTCTGGACAAACGTATCCAAAGAATCTTCATTCACACAGTTCACTTTGTCAACTCAGGTTTTCTCAGTTGGGATTACAAACATTGTCGAAGCCCCTTAAGTCATCACATGTCCCGAACCCTTTCATTTAAGTCTAAGCTATTATTCCCTGTGTGATCTGCATTGATAAAGACGCAACCAAAAGGGATTTTGGTCTAAATTCATATGTTAGTAAAGTTTATACAATACATAATATTTATGTTGCTCAGCTGCAATGGTTGAGTTGCAAGGCAGACAACTGAGAGTTTGTATGCACAGGAGAGGGCTGCAATACATTGTATTTTTAAATTCATATAAGGGAGTCTTTTTTCTGTCTATATTGTTTGGCACACGCATACGCCACTGTACCAGGCTGCGAGAAGGTTCTCGACGGGTCCTTTCTGTGATGAGTCCTCCCTGAGCCTGAGTGGATTTTCTCCGGGTACTCCGGCTTCCTCCCACGCCATCAAAAAACATGCGGTTTAGGCTGATAGGGGACTAAATGGCCCGCAGGTGTGACCGTGAGTGTGAATGGCTGTTTGTCTATGTGTCAGCCCTGTGATTGACTGGCGAGCTGTCCAGGGTGCCCTGATAAGCAGTATTGAAAACGGATGGATGGATAGTTGAACCGTTGAACTACCAGATGTAGGATTTAGGGTGATGACGAGCGCATGAACATTACATCTTAATCACCGTCACAGTCATTACTTAAAGTTCTTTAACATAGACAGTGTGGCTGTATCTTACTGCTTAACTCTACCAGTGTTGTTTTGGACATATGGTGTTGTCCTCCTATCGATATTGACGTGCACATTAGCTGAGGCGACTTGCCAGACCACAGCGGACGGTGCCAGGTCAACTGAGACATTTAAAAGTACAGTGCAGTGTAAAAAAACCCTCCAAAAAACAAAAAATGAAGTTATAAGCATCCATACCGTAAGTGACATCTTTTGCTCTCAGATCTCTTCCCGGGGGCCCACAAGCAAACATCAGACGGCGTCTAGCATACCATGGTTAACGGTTAATATACGACAGATCCGACAGTTCTACTCATGTGGCCGGCCCCATTAAAACCACCATGGTTTTGTTTACATATGCATGGACGTCAGCATCTGCAGCCTCAGCTAACATCCACGTGTCGGTATCACTACAGGTAAATGACTGCTTACAGGTAAATCACCCTACGTTTATAAAAAAAAAAAAAGTTGGAAGCTTGAGTGACAGGACTCTGGATAAGTGCTCACTGTCAGCCAGTCAGCCTGAGGCAGCTCATATGCCGACGTAAACCGTAAGAAGCGTCTGCGTGAAATAAAATGAATTTTAAAAAAATCTAATTGTGGTGACTTATTAATCCCCCATGTCGTGGTGAGCGCGCGGAAATTTCAGCCCGGTCCCAGCGTCGCTGCAGTTGGCCGTGCTCCCGCGGGCTGCGTCGTTCTCATTCGTGTCATTATCAGCAGCACGTGAAGGTCAGCGTGCCCTTCTGCACAATGCATCCCTCCTCCTCCTCCTCCTCCTCTTCTCCTCCTCGTGACGTCACTGCCCACTCCGACGAGCGCGGCCCTCGTGGCTCCCCACGCCTCCGGTGATTTTACCGTGGCACTGGAACAGCCACGTGCTGCAGTGCCCCTCACCTTTAGCGGGGGGTTTTCCATGTGTTTTGGGGCAACTTGGCGATGTCCGGAGTAAATTGCGGCCGATCGGTCAGCGCCGAACACTTCTGTACTGAAATGACACTTTGTCAGAAGTCATTCGCTAGGCCGACTCTGGCAGAGAGGGTTGTGGGGGGTGGGAATGTGCACGCACTATTATCTATACAGAAACGGTCCTTTTCGCTGCTCTCCACTGCATTTAAAGAGACAGTGGAGAGCCAAGGCAAATGTTTTCTTTCTTTCAAGCAACGTTTGCCATGAAGCCAATGATTTCTGTTTTCCCTTTTTTCCCACATCTCATTCATCCCTGAAGACAAAATTTGATGATGTGCTGAAGAAACACGATGACGTTCTCGTCTTCCCAGGGGGAAAAAAACTGATGCCAGCAAAAAATAAATAAATAAATAAATGTAGAGATGTATAAGAATTTGACTTGGCAGTTAACAGCAGCTGCTTGCACCTCATGTGTTCCAAATGCTCATCCTCTCCCGTTGCACCCCCCACCCTCTGTAACCAGTGTCTGTTGTCTTGCATAACTGCGGGGACAGCTGCCAAGACCCAGCTGGCTCCTCAAGTGCACTCGGTCCCTATAGCTGTTGGGGAGCCACGTCAGGATATGTGGCCTTGGGGGGCCCCCCTTGGGGGGGGGGGTCTACCTTCTGAAGCACAAACAGGCAGGGATGTTTATAGGCACTTAGTCGAGGGATGAATTCAACATTTATTTGATCAGCACAAGGTTTACCGCTGCTCCTGTCCGGCTCAGAGGCAGTCATGGTCCTGTGAGGTGCCTTTGAACAGGGTGCAGGCGTGATAAGGTGACATGTCATCGACCCCTTTTAGAGAAACAGGGCGAACAAGCTTTGTTAGCCGCTTTGTGCAGCCTCGTGTGCAGAGACGGGTCGAACACATTCGCGACACTGACACGCAATCCGTCTTCCCTCCGCAGTGATGTTCCAACAATGCCGATAGTGGATAAACTCAAGGAGGCATTAAAACCCGGTCGAAAGGAGACAGGCGATGAGGGCGACCTCAACAAGTTGCTGGCGTCCTCTGCCAAGAAGGTCCTTTTGCAGAAGATAGAGTTTGAGCCGGCCAGCAAGGGTTTCTCCTATCAGCTGGACAGCTTAAAGAACAAGTATGTGATCCTCAATCCCAGGAATGAGGGTGCTACAGGGCAGAAGGCCTCGGAGCCTGCCCAAATAAAGCGGCAAGGTAAGCTCTCAAACTGAAAACAAAATTCTCCATATTTGCCTTTTCTCTTTTGATTCTTGCCCCAAAAGCTCAAATCCTGCATTTTTGTTTTTGTTGGTTTGGATTCAGTTTCAGAGAACTTGGTCGGCGGTCAGAGCGATGGGATCCCCGCCCCGCAGAAGATGCTCTTTCCAGGGAACAAGCTCACCCTCAAATGGGAGCGCGTGTACAGGGTGGGAGCCGGCCTCCACAACCTCGGGAACACCTGCTTCCTCAACTCCACAGTGCAGTGTCTCACCTACACCCCACCGCTCGCCAACTACTTACTCTCAAAGGAGCACAGCCGTGCCTGTGAGTGCCTCGAATCACGGCGTTTACGCTCCTGTTTCGCGTTTTTTCTCACCGCCCCGCACAGCCACGCAGTTCTTCGCCCGGGAAAGCAACTGCGACACCACCACAGTTAACTCTGTGTGTGTGCGCACACGTGTGGCCGGAAGTCCCCAGGGAACGCAGGGCCAGCGCAGCTGAACGCGAGAAAGGAAAACAGCTGCTTCAGAGCGTTCGCATTAAGTCGCGTTCAGGTTCTGACGCGTTCAGTGGCGTGTGAGCGCTTTTAACGAGCCAGGAAAACAAAGACTCGTGGACCTCGAAGTTTGGGGTCTGTAGGTTAATTTGTTTTTGCTTTTTTTTTCTTCTTCTACTGTAAATTGAGGTGCTCTTGCAGCTCAGAAAATGTTTCACATATTAGAAGGTGAAGAGAGAAATGAATGACGCCGATGGTCACGCTGAGTCATAATCAGAGTCCCTCGCATTTATGGAAAAACATTGCAGATCATTATTTCTCATCTGATTTTCACCTATAAATGCCAACGTTTTCTGAATGTTTGAAAAACATAATATGTTTTTTTTTTTTAAGCTACTGTATGAAGGAGCCGCACCAGAGGCAGATTACTTTTGTGATTCAGAATCTGAATACTGACCTGTAGGGAAATGAAGTTTTCATTGGGACATGAATGGATTTGAATGCTGTTTCCCCCGGTGTCAACCGAGCACGTTTTTCTGTACTTTTTTTTTGGGCTTCTCTCACTCTCTTATGTCACGCTCTCTGTTTCAGGTCACCAGTCGGGCTTCTGCATGATCTGTGTAATGCAGAACCATATCATCCAAGCCTTTGCCAACACAGGCAACGCCATCAAGCCGGTCTCCTTCATCAGAGACCTGAAAAGTAAGAAAGCCACCATCCGTCAACGCTGTGTGATTGTGTCTGAGTAGGTTGCGCAGAGTTTTTTTATTTTTTTATTTTTGTTAGCTTGAATATTGCCCACGGCACAGTGACACAACACTGGCCACAGTGTCCCCTGTGATGACAGCCGGTAACTGCAGCACATAAGTGGAGCGTTGGCGCAGCAGGCTGCGAATGAACGTCATGTGGAGGGTAGGGAGAAGGTGTGGGTTGCACTCTGGACACCGTGAGGTACTGAGCTGGAGCCCGCAGGAGCCCCCCCCCCAACCCCACCCCCACCTGTCTGCCGCTTCCTGCTGCTGCAATCATGTCTCCACCTCCTGTGCCTCTTTTTCCATCTCTCCCTCCCCCCTTCATCCTCTCCCTCCTTCCCTCCCCAATGCCCTCTCTGTCTCCTTGTAGTGACTGCAGCCTGAGAGGAGCAGCTTTAGCACAAAACTGTGTAGTCCACCCCCCATCCCCCCTTTTTTAAAAAAACAAAACAGAATTTAGAAATATATAGTCTTTGTTTTATGTTTTAGCTTCCCTCTACTTTGATTTAGTTGTTGACCACCCCCGTGGTTAGAAATGTGCCATCGCAGCTCAAGCAATGTAAATGCATACAATGAAAATTCAACATCTGTGACTCTTGCTCAGCATGCCCACCCCCGAAAAGAAAAAACAAAACAAATACAGCGCAATGTCATCACATAAAGATCGAAAGGGCTTACTGCAGCTGATGCTGGAATCACCCCAGGATCTCGCAGCCGGGGTCTTAGCGAAACCAAATAAAACTGCAGCCCTCCAGCCTAATGCCAGCAGATTTTGTATCTTCAAAACGTCCTCTTATCTGAGACGTGCCCTGAACAGGTCATTAGTGTGCCGCTTCTTGCTCCCCTTTTCCCACTCGAGGGTGACTCATTGTCGTAAATCTGCCGGGATGCTATGCTGGGAATGTGGCGGTGACCACATTATGATTCGACCAGCTCGTACTTTCCCCCCTTTTTTTCCCCCCACATTAGGAAATAACGGTTGAGGCAAATGGTGTAGAGCCACATTAGCTCTAATGTGAGACTTTCAGATGAGACATCAGTGCACGGAGGAGACTTAGTGACTGTAAGCTTTTTTTTTTTATTAGATTGTTGTTGAAGCGCTTGTCTGAGTTGCGTGAGGTAGCGACTGAGGCCAACTGTGAGTGCCCATGAGAGAGCACTGTTTAAACTTTACAATATATTAAACTGTCTTCACTATAACTTTCTAAACATGTAAAGATCTTTTTAATAGTTGAATTCCTACCATAACCTGCTACTCTGTATCTCTGTATTACTGCAGTTTTGGAAGTTAAAGACTTAAGTGAGCGTTTTAGTGGCCAACAAATGGAAAATGGACTGCAGTTCTGCAGCACATTTCCAGTCTGATCCACCGCTCGCCCTCTGATGTTGCATCGGGGGCAAATTTGGGTTCACTATCTTGCTCGCGGGCACTCTGCGTGCAGATTGCAGGAACCCGGGGATCGCCTCGAGGCACATATAATCAGCGGGCGACCTGCTCCACCTCCTGAGCCACACACTTGTTTGCATCCTTTTGCATCCTGGCTTATGAAGTGCAGCGCTTGTCCTTTTATTGAGTTGTTTTGCAGAAACATGTTTTTAGGGCATAAAAGTGTCAGCAGAACAAATGATAGCTCTTAACGTTGCCACTTTGCTGTCCGTAGATTGTCTTGTTCGCATACAGTATTTGAGCGGACTGTGGTTAGAATTTATATAATGAACATTTGCCTCTGCAGTCAATAACACACACCGGCTAACTCTTTTATTAAACCCACTGCAAAAATCTTAACATGCCAGTTAGAGATACTGTATAAACATCTTCTTGCTCTGAACTCGCCCGTCTCAGCGAGCGGTGTAATGAAAGCATGAATCACTGTCACAGAAGCACTTGATGTTTTTTAAGCGCTCCGTGTTGGAAACCTTGAAATAGCACAAAGCTGACGGGCGCTTTTGTCTCCCACAGAAATTGCCAGACATTTTCGCTTCGGAAGCCAGGAGGATGCCCATGAGTTTTTGCGGTACACCATCGACGCCATGCAGAAAGCCTGTCTCAATGGCTACCCCAAGTAAGGCCATTTTCACTGCTTCTCAAAAGTGTTTAAAAGTACGCCAGGGTTTCATTCTTTTTGTCTTTTGTGTCCTTCCTCTCCGTAGGCTTGACAGACAGACCCAGGCCACAACGCTGGTTCACCAGATCTTTGGAGGTTACCTCAGGTCAAGAGGTATGGACTGTTTTTATTTTTAAAAGACAGATATGTAGTTTGAGGTTTAACCCATTCTTAAAATTACAATATAACAACAGTAATATCAAATTATCGGTTTGATGGTTTCGTTGAGCACAATAACTAGTGACACTCACAAATGTCATCACTGAAATGGAAAGGAGTGTTGAACGTAAAGGTAATTCCCCTAAACGTTTCATCTGAAGTTCAGAGGCCGTTGAGGTTCTTGATCGTTGTGCGTTTACAGGAAAGTGGAACAAAGGCTTCCGTGAAGTATTCCAGTAACTACTTTGAGCCTGTAACATCAGCATTACGAGAGTCAGACTTCACTTTTGATTTTTGTCTTTCAGTGAAATGCTCTATTTGTAAGAGTGTATCTGACACGTACGACCCTTACCTGGACATTGCCGTGGAGATTCGGGTGAGTTTTGCAAGATCTTAATGTGTCTTTTGTGTCCATGAAGCTGTTCGATGTGTGCGTTTTATATAATTGCTGCTTGTCCAAACTTCAGCAATACTGAGTAGATTTCTACCCTGGCCTTTCAGCAATCGGCAAACATTGTGCGAGCCCTGGAACTGTTTGTTAAACCAGACGTATTAAGTGGAGAGAATGCCTACATGTGTGCCAAGTGAGTGCCACTTGTCTCATCCTGCATTGTTGAGTCAATCTGCCGGACTTTGATCACTCCTTCCTTGGTTTCCCACACCAGGTGCAAAAAGAAAGTGCCAGCAACAAAGCGCTTCACGGTCCACCGAACGTCCAACGTGCTGACCCTGTCACTGAAGAGGTTTGCCAACTTCAGCGGAGGCAAAATAACGAAGGTGAATAAAGAGTTCTCGCATAATTTGTCGTCTGAAAGAGCGGCCTCGCTTCTCAGCGTCTCTGATATTTCCATCTGTCTATCTCTTCCTTTTGACAGGATGTCGGATACCCAGAATTCCTGAACATCCGCCCCTACATGTCCCAGAGCTCAGGCGATCCTGTTATGTACGGCCTGTATGCTGTCCTGGTGCACTCTGGGTACAGTTGTCACGCTGGCCACTACTACTGCTACGTTAAGGTACGGGGAGTAGATCTTCTTTAGCTTTAGCTTTTTTAATATTCTGCGTGTGCCTTGCGTTAACTTTTTCACAGTCTAAACGTCTCAGCTTATTGCTGTAAAAGGCTGGAGTTGTGTTAGGCCCCTTGTGATCTTTATTTTAAGTGTTTGTCCCTTCCTTGTTTCCTCTTTAGGCAAGCAATGGTCAATGGTACCAAATGAACGACTCGATGGTGCACTCGAGCAACATCAAAGTGGTTTTGAACCAGCAGGCTTACGTGCTCTTCTACCTGAGGTAAGACACTTGAGTGCTGCGAGAGATCAAAAAAAAAGAAGCTGCGGCCTCCTCCTCCTCCTAGGTATATAGTTTCAACGAGTCTTTGTTTGTATATTAAAGGATCCCTGAAACCAAGAAGAATGCAGATGGGCAGACCACCAAGCAGGGGATGTTGCATCCTGGGAAGAACAGCGCGTCGTCTGAACAGATAAAGAGGGCCGGCCTGAACGGGCCTCTCTCCTCCCCGCAGGTCACAAAGGTACGAGCCACGAAACATTTTGTAAAATGGTGAAGGATGTGCCCCAGTTTTACGGCGCGCTGCATTTTGGTCGAATATAATTTTAGCACAAGTTCACCTCCTCTTCACAGAAACTCGAGCCTGCACAGCTGCGAAAGATCCAGTCCGTGGATGGCGGTTTGGGCCTTCCCATTTCCAGGAACGGTGTGAGCGCTCAACAACCCCGACTTTCCAACTGGACGTCATCCTCCAACGGCCCGCCGAAGCTGCCAGGTGGACCAACGGTGATCGAGGAACCTTTCAAGAAGCTGAAGAAGCCCTCTCCCCAGAGCCAAGTGCAGTCCCGCAGCAGCACTCCGACCCCTTCCAACAATGGGGTCAGCAGGACGGAGGGAGATAAAAAGCAAGGTGGCGAGGGCAGAGGCATTGCAGCATCTACCTCAATTAAGTCTTTGTCTGACTCTTCCTCTGACACCACTGAATCAAAGGTAACGTTTGAAATCTCTTGTGCCAGCATCAATTCCTTTTAATCACATATCTTAGATAGGTCTTGTTTACAAAATTTGCAAAGAAACTAGACGCTCTTCCCTTTCTGTCGGCCAGGACTCCATGGGTCCCAAAAGTGCGCCAGTAGGAGAGACGCCCTCCACCCCCAGGAAAGGCTCCAATGGCCTGGCGTCTCCGGCCAAGAGTGTGGAGCGCTCTCAGAGCACGGAGGAGCAGAAGACGGCAAAAATAAAGCCCCCGGCCCTCAACAACATCACATCCGAAACCACCAGCACCATGTCACCTCCACCCGCCAAGAAACTGGCTCTGTCGGCCAAGAAGGTGAACTTCATTCGCGTCCACAGCTGCGGCACCACTTGCTGTCTTAGTGCAAGCTCATGATACCTCGGTTTCCTGTTGCCCCACTCCACACTTCTATCCCAAATTTGACCATTGATTTCAATGCGTAGTTTTATTAAGGCAAGTAAACGCTCCTTTCCTAGTTTATTTTCTGCTATATGTAATGTGTTGTTTCTCCATTGTGCCCGTCTAATCAACCACATGGTAGCACTTGTTTAGAGTTTGTCTTCTTTTCCTTTAGTTTGCTCTTTTTTTCTAACCATTTCTAATTCTTCTCTGCCATACCCTTTCCTCCTTGTTTTCCTCCCTCCATCTTTTCCCGCCAACCATTTAATCAACCCTTTTTTCCTGATTTGATTCTCTTCCTTATTTTTGTCACATTCATGGCTATTTTCTTTAGACCACCAAGTTTTTATTTATGTCGATAACTGCAGGCTCGCAACCGGAGTCCGAGCAACATTGATGCTCTGCCACCTTTGTCGCGCCAGCTGTCCAGTGAACCCACGCATCAAAATCAACATAACCCCCTCACCTTTGCCTCACTTTCTCACGCTCACAGGTATGGTGTGAGCTTGATATCACAGAGGAATACAGATTTGTCTGTGTAAAATGACCTGGGCCGTGTAACTCCACATGTTTTCTCTTGTCTTCTCCCCAGAGCTGGTCCATTCCATTCACCTAAAGTCCAGTCATTGCCTTTTGCCCACCCAAGTGGATCCTTCAAACAGCAGAGCCATCAGAAACAGTCCCTTCTCTCCACACTGCAAAAACCAAACGCCAGCCTTTCTCCTAAAACCAACGGGCTTCACAGTCCCAGCCCAGCGACCCCCAAGTCTTCCAGCAACCTCAGCTCCGCGGTCCAAGATCCAGACCCCAGCAGCCCTTCAGCTCAAAAGGTCAACCAAAAGAAGAAGAAGAGGAAGAAGCGGCGCCATTCTGAGGTAGAGGGTGACACAGAGCCAGTCACGCCCGCGGCTCCTGTGACACAAGCCGACCCCGTGGAACCAGTGAGTGAGAGGAAGCGCAATAAGAAGAAGAAAAAGCGAAAGAGGGAGACGGAGGATGGAGAGACAGCGAAGGAGAGGGAGTGTGTCCCCTCTCACCTGGAAACATCAAACCAGGAAGAGGATTGGTGTCAGGGCGGCATGTGGAGTCTAACGGCCAAGCCAGATGCAGAACAGCCTAAGCAGAAGCCGCAGTTAGCGGCCGCAAGCCCAACGCAGTGTGAGTCCAATCAGAAGGAGCAGGGGAGGGACTCCGCGTTGTTGAAGAAGAAGAAGAAAAAGAAAAAGAAGGTGCAGCAGGTGGAGGCTCTGCAGGACACAACTTCAGCATGCTCCGCGTCAGAAAGGTTGGTTGAGGGGTTCACTGGGTTTGTCTTTATGCCCCCGAAAGGGCGTATATCTGTGATGATCTTCAAGTTGGTTCAAGCAGAGGAACTGTGCTTATGTCCAAACGTTAGGCGTCGTGTTTCATACTTGCCACAGTATGAGAAAGAAATAGGTACATATGTTTTCATCAGTAGTCAGCTCTGTAAAACATGTTTCTGAAAAATATTATTATAATTTAGAAATTTATGGTATAGAGCAGTTGAAGCACGTGCTTGATTACCTTTCATCTACGAACGCACACGCAACAAAAATTTCCCCCTGTGTTTGCGATAAGCACATTAAAGGATTTTTTTTTCCACCCTCAACAGCAGTTCTGAGAAGAAGGCCACCAATGTTCATAATGATACGGGAGATTTGATCATGCTGAAGCGGAAATTAAAGATGAAGAAGAAGAGGCTAAAAGAAGAGGTGAGACTGTGGGAGGAGAGCAGGCGGTGTTCAGACGGGCAGAACGAGTCCGAGGCGACGGAGCTCCCTCCAAAAAAGAGCGTCACCGAGAGCGACAAACTGAGCAAACGGAGCACAGGTATGTGGGCGTGGACTCGCCTGCACTCACAACACGTGTGTGTGTGTGTGTGTGTGTGGGGGGTACTGGTGCTACACAAACTGCAAAGAGAAATGTCCAATCTTGTTGCCATGTCAACGCAGTGCACACAATACCCTTCCATACTGATTGGCGCTATTTGCCAGAAAATCACTGCACCACCACAGCCTCGCAGCCTTTCATTTGAATGACCAGTCATTTCCCAAATACACTAAGAGGGCATGAATCATTGCATTTTAGGGAGCGCTGTATTTAATCCCCGTTTCATCTGTGCTTTTTATTTATTTGTGCTGATTGCGTTTTCCACATCCAGCCACGGTGGTCGTGTGGGACAGCCAGGTGAAGGATGGCTACAAACGCAGCCAGGCTCCAGCGGCTGACGGAGGTGCGTCCGGAGACAACGCCCCAACCCGTGCCGCTCCTGTTACCTGGGACGGAAAAAGGACGAGCGGTGTGGTAGAGGAGCTGCTCCGGAACGCCACAGATAAGGCCTACGGAGCCAGCGGTGAGACTGTGTATATTCAGACGTTTGCATTTGTAGCAAAAAAAAAAAAAAAGTGCAGTTTTAGATTTTGTTTCTGTCATGCAGTCCTCAGTTGGGATGGAGAGGTCTCTGCAATCAGCAGAGATGCCATCGAAGATGTCCGCCATGCAAAGAATGACACCGTGATCGATGAGTGGGACGAAGAGTTTGACAGGGGAAAGGTGAGGAAGAAAGGAACGCTAAGGGGAAATTCTGAGAACAATGGCTTTTTAAATTTGCTTCTCCGTAGACACTAAAGCGGAAATCTGCTGCGGCGCTGCTCATTGTTCCCGCTTCCTGCTCATACTTTCCCCTATTTTCTAAATATATAGGTAAAGAAAATGAAAAACTTCAAGAGAGAAAAGTGGAGAAGTGGCAGCAGCATCTTCCAGAAGATCCAGGACAGGAAGAACAAGTGGTCTGTAACGCCTGGAGGGAAGCGGGTTTTTGGAGTCCGTCGCTGAGAGGGCTGTTGAGGTTGTGCTGACTGGAAACCGAGACAACAATACTGTATACCAAACCTCTTTACCTTCCTCTCTCTATCTCTCTCTTTATTTTTTATTAAATTTTTTTTTTAATGCCAGCCTTGTGTTCACCTCAGACCCAAATTCAAAAATAGGATTGAGCCAAATGCAGCACAGCAAGACTGCATTTTCTGTTTGACTGACCCCCCCCTCCTTCAATCTGAATTTTAAACAAACCAACAGGAAGTGTTGTTTTCATTGGCCGGCGGGATTCAACCACTCATATTCCCTCTTTACACCACAGTATGCGGCTCAAGCTTTTCTATGCATGCTGTATTTAACAGAAAACCCTTAGACATTGATGTCACGTGAAGTACTGTATGTTGGCATCTTTTAAGCCTTAGTCTATTGCCCTGGAACAAAACTCTAAGATACTATGAAATGAATTAGTTTACAATATTTGTGAATGAGGAAATGGTAAAAAAGGCGCATATCAAGAAACTAGATCTGAAACAATTCGGCTTTCCTTTAGTGGAATCTGAACACGATCTCGGAGCGCACTCTGCTGCTTTTGCAGACATAACAGCTCAGTAAGTGGGATAATAAGAGTGAACATTTTGAAACACTTCTCATGAAATTACTCTATAGTAAATTACAAAAATCCCAAATTGTCATTTGTTACAACTATAATTTGTTTGATTTTATTTGATACCTTTTATCTGCTACGTGGCTTCTTTTGAAGGACCAAATTTTGCCTGCGTATTGTCGGTAAAATGAAGGTTTAAAATTGCCACAGTTTTTTAATGTGCATGTTTAAAGTGGTTCAAATCCATAATGCAGTAAATTTAGTTCAGTTATCCTGGTTATGTTCTGTGTTTATTTTCTGAAAAAAACAAAACAAAGCAGACTTAATGCCATTACATTTAAAATTACAAGTTCTCGGCTGATTTGATTTTTTTTTGCCTGTTTGCGGAAGCATTGACGTCCAAGAACAGCACGTTTCAGAACAATCGCTTTCATCGTGTCTGTATGTTTACCTGTGAATTTCCTGAGAGCTCGCAGTGTGCATTTGCAGAGCAAAAGTTGAGGTTGTTCGAGGAAATCAGACAAGCAGTTGTTTTCTGCCGTGCAGCTATCATACTCTGTGGCTCATCTCATCAGTCCAGCGTTCAGAAGCTCTCAGTCTGGAGATTGGATTTGTCCATTCTCTGTCAAAGACCTCACCAAAAACTGTTCTTTACCCATGTACTGAAATAAATGGGTTCAATTTTATACTTCAGGCACTGTGTTAGAATGGGACTGCCACATGCTAATGATTTTTTTTCCCCCTTGTATCTTATATCTCTATGCAATTTTCTGATGGTCATGCTCGTCACCTACAAACTGGGCTAAGACTCAGGAATCAAAGCATCCTGTATCCCATCTTCATCTCTGATCAGACTCCCATATTTCATACGATGGACCACCATTTTGCATCCTGTACATCCTGTAGAAACTGTTTTTATACAAAAGTATTTCAGGTGTGGAAACCATGGGATCATCTTGCACCAATCCGGGCACAGATGCGTAGAGAAACTATCGTAACGACGCTTCGCCAGTGTAGAAGACTGTGTACAGTCCATCTTGTGCTACCCGTGTTTTCCCTCGAACGCTGTAAAGACTTGCCCATGCATTTCTTTTCATTCTAGAGATGTTGCCTTGAATTGGCTATAAAAAAGTATAGGATTTAATGTTATAAATATATAATTTAAAGAAGAAAAGACACAGTTCTTTAATGTGCTACTAATACTTGGATCAGTTGGTGGATGTTAACTTGAGAATTTATCTGCAAATGTGTTTGTTCATTTATGCAAAAGAGAGTTGTCTGTTTTCATGCGAGACTTCCCCTATGTGACTGTAGTGTGTACAGTACAAGAGAGGCTATGACTAGTTTCCATAGGATGTGTTTGTTGGCTGTGGAATGGACTTGGGGCGTGACTCTTAAACCTACACGGAGGAACATCTGCCAGTGAGTGGACAGTCCACATGTTTGCGTTGATGGTTCTATATTTTGCACCACCTTTTCTGACCAGGGGAGAGATCTTTTCATAATGAAAGTGGCTCTTACCGCACTATAGTTAACTATAAAGGTGCAATAAAGTTGTGACTTTTGTGAGCTCTGTCTTCTACTGCATTTAATGATTTTCTTTTCCTTTTTAATTTCAGCAATCATGTAGTTATGGTAGAAATTAGCTATTAGCAGGAGTCCCAAGATATTATTTTTCCCCAGGAGACATAGAGGGGAGATCACTCCATTGTTGTCATGTGATTTTCTTGTTAGACCAAGAGTGCTGTGTTAATCTCATGTCTCGTTATCATGATTAGAGCTGATTCAGGAAAAGGCCATGAGCTGCTTCAGGACTTTTTCCTTTGGAAGGCTGAGGGCAAACGCCTCGTGTGACGTCACTTATGAGTCAGAGGTGCAAGAGATGCAGCATGATGACATTTCGAAGCAGCCGTGATCTGTATCTTTACAACAGCAGTGTATCAAATGGCAACATGAAAACAATAGGGCAGTGCAGAAGGGATCATGTATAGTGATGAGCACCTTATATTGAGTTTCAGCTCAGTGTTGCTTTCTGTCCCACGGCTTTAAACTTCTGCTTACTTTACTCTCGCATTGCTGTTTTTGGATCAATGGGGGAAGGGAAGGGATGAAGCTTGAAAATGTCCACTACTCACTAGCTCCAAAGACAAAGATAGCAGCCACCCCATGAACATAGTAGTAGTTGGTCAGCAGCCGGAGACAAAAAAGGAGCTAAAAGCAAGTGAGCAGTGGTTTCCACTCACATGTGGTCAGAAATGATTGCGAACAGATGAAGGTGTGGCGCCATAAGTGCTGGATTTTTGCTTGTTTGCAATGTCGTCAGTAAAGGTGGTGTGGGACTGTTGTGTGTTCACATTGTTTGCACTGCCTCCAAAAAAATGCTGCAGGTTTAAAGAGCAATGCAGCACTTCCTGCCCTTCTTGAATCCCTTCTTTCCTTCTTAAGGGAAAAGATAAACATTTTTTTAGTCTTTCTGACAATGTTTGAATATTGCTAAAACAAAAATCTAATATCTTTTATTTGACCTTAAGCCTTGAAAAAAAAGTTGGTTGGCAGAACTTAAACCTCCACCTTAGACATAAATACAAAATGCCACCTTATAATTGTATCTCTGTGTGTGTGTGTGTGTGTGTGTGTGTGTCTGTGTGTGTGTGTGTGTTCACAGGTTTTCCGAGCAGTGTATCTAATCTTCCTCGGCAAATCACAGGAGTTTTTAGCAAAGTTGTTGGTCGAACAGAAGTTAGGGTGTGACGTCACACATGGGGTGGGCGGGGCCAGCATGTGCGCCGTGCACCGGCTTCCCAGGATGCTCGTCAGTAAACCAGGCAAGCATCGGAGATACGCACGTACGCGCGCATACTCGCACACAGTTGCCTCAACGGAAACTGCGTGCGGAGACGAACTAAACAGCAACAAGCCAAAACAAAAAGTAGCACCTGAGGGTGAACCGGTGTCTTAGAAGAGCATGCCGTCAAGTTGAAGAAAGCCAGGGCAGCGACGAGAGAAGAGACCAGAAAGCGAGGGAGGAGGAAGGAGGTATCCGGACGGATTTCTGCGGGCGCTCGTCGAGAGACATCCCCCGGACGGTGACGCCTGCGGCAGAAGCAGCAGCAGCAGCAGCAGCAGCATCGGGACCGCCAGGATGGAGAGGGAGAATTACGGTCGGTTTTCATCCCACCCTGCCATGCATACACTGCTTGGCATGTGGTAAATGCTTTGATCCAAGTCCCTCAAAGTGCCAGGAGTGCGCGTTCCTATTTATTTATTTATGTTTATTTTAGCATCGGTGTCCACAGTGTTCGTGCTCTGCTTTGCCAAGTGATCAGAGAAGACAGACTGTTGGTCCTCTGTAGATCTCCACACTTCTGCCAGTCTGATTGCTCGGTGGGAGTGGGAGAACCACAGCATGACATAGCTGCAGACCAAGCCCTAGTCTTATGTCAGGCTTTACCATGTGTTTAATTTAAATGCACGCCCTGTTGGATTTTCATATGCCAGTTTAAAAACAGGTGGCCTCTGTGGTACTCTCAGCCAAGTGGATATAAAAAGATCTGTGCGATGAATTATTGAGCATCACACTGCAGCTATGACAGTGACGGTGGACACTGTGCATATCCACATATTTACATGGCATAATTAATGCACTGAGAGGCAGAAAAAGTTCCTACTCTTATGGGAGTGGACACGATCCATGAGCTGATTTATTTATACAACGCTGGCATCTGTTCTGAGATGCATATGCTCTTCAGATGACACAGTTTCACTAAATGCTTCCTCACAAGACTTCCCCCATTGCTAAAATGAATCAACCTTTACAGGAAATTCAGTGCCCTGACATCATGTAGGATATAGGGTAACCCCCACCCCCTGAATGATGTCAGGCCATCATGAGCTAGTTGGTGATAGCTACCCTAGGCTATGATAGAGACTTCGTCTCAATTATTTAGCAGTTTTAGTTTTTTTTTCCGTGAGCTTAATGCATCTCAAAATAGAATGGCCTCATTGCAAGTTTTCAACTGATGCTCTGCTCAAAGGAGGGATGGGCTTTCTGGCAGCCACATATTTGAGATTAAAAAAAAAATACTCCAATAAAAATAGAAATGCACCTTTTGAGATTATTGATTTCCACTTTCTCTTTTGTGTCTCAACTTCTTTTAAAATATCAGATATACTTTAGGGAACGCAGGGTCCACTGGTGACGTCTGCCAGTCTGGACAGCCTATACGGCATGATTCCCATCAGTCTCACAGCTGGACAATCACATTTGCCAGTTGTCTTCCCCTTGTCAGTACTTTCCTACTTGCAAGTCGGCTGAAGAATCAAGTCGACGATTATGTAATTATCTGCTTAAGTGTGAGGCATAAGAGAAAGGATGTGCTGAAGCTCCCAGCACATTTCAAATTTCACATTTCAAATCACTCACACCCTGTCCCTGACACCCCCTCATTCAAATCGGCTGAGTTGTGGATCTGAATGAGTAAGTGAAAGCCGTATCATCTTTTCTGTCCCTGAGCGCTGTGAATGTTCAGCATCATTAACGTCTGAGAAGGAGAGAGGATGGAAGTAAGTCATCCACAATCAAGACTTGACTCTGATAGGCTTCATTTTAATTTTATTACAACCATGTTTTCCCCCCTTGGTTTTATTATTACCGTAGACTAGATTTATGGAACAAGAAGAATGGCAGTGTGTCTGAGGATTATCTGTATATTTTCTAGCCTTGCCATCACATATGTTTAGTAACCTTCTAAAAATTTATGACAGGATTAACACACCATGGTTTTTGCACTCTGTTCCTGTGATGTTGCTAGGTGCTGCTGCCCGAAACCAGCTATCTTGGGGTTCACTGGGTGCAGCTCAGTTTCAAGACTCACTTCAAACACCT
This sequence comes from Psettodes erumei, assembly GCA_016785225.1. NCBI lineage: Eukaryota > Metazoa > Chordata > Actinopteri > Pleuronectiformes > Psettodidae > Psettodes > Psettodes erumei. The sequence continues at coordinate 186,941 of JAFBJZ010000658.1, forward strand.
TTTGAACAGCAGGGTATCAGAAAGTCTTTGTTTTATCTTCTCTCTCTGTGGAGAACTTTTGCCATCTATGTGCACCTGTCAACGCAGCTCAGCTTCTCTTTGCATAATAATGAAATATGTACGCACAAAGGAAACAGTGCGCGCATTCATAGGCGTGGTGTGCAGTAGCATGTGGTCGCTGTGGTTATGGGTGTCACCTCGCCTCTTGGTGAGACCCCTCCCTGCACCCCCGTGAATGACTGACATGTCAGAAGTAGCGTTGTCTTCCGCTGGCCTGCCCCGTCCTGTCACTCCCTACCCGTGTGATGGTGAGACAGGTTTAATTCAGCACTAAGCTGTTCTCATATTCAGAGCACACTTGCAGAGAGACTGGCAAAGCAGCAGCAGCAAAATCTCAGTGGGCTTACAAAAGTGTGACGTCAAGATCAAAAGATGAAAAAAGAGACGTTGAAATCTGTCACTTCAGAGTCTGTGCAAATCTGCACTCGTCCTACTGTTTGTCTCGACCCACTCTAGAAATAAACATTCTCATTACAGGACTGACAAACTTATCACTTTGTATTTTCATCACTGAATTTACACCAAACACAAAAAAGATGCTGATCAAGAGAAGCGCACAAAAAGGGGATATTAAACCTTTTAACAAATGCACAGGCAGCTGAAATGGAAATTTGGCTAATGAGTGCTGCAACGCCGCAAGGATGATGTTACCAAACGCAGTTCAGGTTGATACCCCGTTTGCTTTTTGGGTGTATATGTTCAGCTGAGCTGTACCAGCAGAGGTCGTTGCCTGCTCTGCTCCCACCCCATCCAGTTGATAGTCACCAGAGTTGATGCTCACCTCAGACTGCTATGTAGACCTTCCGGCCTGTTTCTTGAACTTATAATAAAGGTGTTATTGCACGCTGTATCCACCTGGTGGCATGTATGCACAACTGTTGAGCTTATGCACCACTGCATTCATAATGTTTTGTCGTGGATATGAGCTGCTTTTATAGCAGTTCTGCCGTGTTGCTGCTTCGTTCCGTGGGAAGGCTGTTGACTTGTTTACAAATGATTTAGCTTAGCATGTATGTAGATGTGCCAATGTAAACAATATTTATTCTATAACTATAGAAATAAAAACAATAGTAATCATGTTTAAATTCATACTGAACTCATTATTTAATACTGGCAGTTCTGGAGCTCCTGTGCAACATGAGCTCTGTGTGATACAATGAAAACTTTGAAATCCAATAGCAGATCTATTGTACAACTGATCGTTGTATATGGGTGGTTTAGGCACCTGTTGGCCGCAGCATGAAGGGCCACCCAGGCTCGTCCAGGCTGAATACATCTGGCTGTAAATCAATACTAGTTTTTTGCACTTTACTTAGAGTAACCTTGAAGTGTATATGAGGCAATATCAAGCCTAATGAATTGAAATGTAATGCTATTACCGTGGCTAATCTGCCCCTATGGGTTTCATTAGGATGCTTAGAGCTGTCAGAGAGTCAGGCATGGCCACTTGGCACTTCAGCGTAACATAGATTCATCTGTCTACAGTATCCTCCCTTCACCTGTTTACACAGTCATACTGTACAGTACAGTCTGTCTGTGGGCTGTTGACACACACACACACACACACATTCAGAGAGGTACTTCTAGGTGGAGCCGAGCAGCTGAGGTGGGCGTGCTAAAAAGGAGGGGAGAAACGTTTGTGCTGACTCCACTGTGTCCTCTGCCGTTGTTCCTCTCGTGACGGGGCTGTTCCCCTGAGTGATGTCGCAGCTGCAGCCTTTAAAAGTGGCCGGGACTGACTCTGCAGTTCATGCAGGGGTCACTCTGAGGCAGTGAGGCCCTCTGGCAGTGAGCCGAGCTATGGCTGCTACATCAAAAGAGACCGCAAAACCTGCACATTGCCGCCTGATGCTAGCATGCTGCCCCTGATGAAGCATGTGATGGACGGAGAAGGCAGAGTTTAAGAGTTAATTAACGATGACACTGGATGAGAGTGGCTGTTGTTAATGAGTGTGAGACACTGTGTGTGATTGACAGGCAGGTTAATTAAGAATGGCAGGCAGAGTGGCGCCGGTTCAAGAGTAGCAATAAACATGTCCACTTTGCTCCACAAGAGGAAGTCATCAATTGTCAATGGTCATGGACACATCTGCGAAAGACCCTCACTAATTAATTTTGTTGGAAGACTGCGTATGATTGAAGACGGGGAAAGCCACGTGTGCTCCGTGGCTCCGAGACCCCAAAATGTGATTTTTGTCGCGGTGAATAACTCTCAATAGGTGTGAAAATAATCTAATCAAAACAAATGGCTCACAGTGTTTTGCCGAGGAGCAAATCATTTCTTCCACCCTGTTGCCAGGCAACAATGAAATCTTGGTTTTATGTACAAGGCTTTTGGAGCCAAAAATGATGAGTGACTAGAAGCTAAAAGCAATAGAGGGCAGAGATGGGACTCAAAAACTGCACCGTGCAAAAGGGCGACGGGCTGCTGACAGTTCGCCGTAATTCTCATGTACATTCAAACTTTGAATTTCTCCTCAGTTCTTTCATTTATTGATTTTTCCCTGTCATGTGGACGATTTTTAAAATTTCATCAGGCACAGTTGAATGTCATTGAAAAATACAAAAACAAAAGGTTTGTCCTGAAGGTATATTATTAAATCATTTCAGATACAATTGGGCTTTGTGCAATCTGTTAGGCCTAAGAATATCGGCTTGAATTAGCATGTAAAGTAGCAAGAGAGTGCAAGTGGGAGAGCTAGAAATGGTGAGGGGAGAGAGAGAGAGAGAGAGAGAGAGAGAGAAGAGGAGGATAGAGGGAGGCTGAGACACCAGCGCGAAAGGGGAACAGGGAGAAAGCAGAAGTGATTTCAGCGTTCTAGCAAGTTGCACATGATAATCAAGGAGGAAGAGAAAGTAGGAGAGCGTGAGAGATCGGCCTCTGGGAGAATTCATCCGACCAGGAGATTAGGTGGAGCAGAGTGACACATAGCAGGACCTCTCAGTTGGAGGCTGCCTGTCGACAGGACGGCCTCGAGCTCCCAGTGACTGTCAGCAGCCGGGGGAAGGGGGGTTGGTGGTGGTGGTCTGGGCCTTCGCAACTTCCCCTGTCCTCGATCTCAGTCTGACTCGTCAAGAGGGACGCACCTGTGGACACTAATACAGCCTGCCAACAGACCCAACGCGCATATTAAGAGCCATGGGGACAGTGAGTGAACTTTGCGTGTCCAGCCTTCAGACATTCTTGTGTCCAGCTGTGAAGACGCTCCAAGAAGCTCCAGGTAAAGTGAAGTCAGAGATGTGGGCCTTGTTGTGCGTGCTCCATTTTGTTGGTTTGTTGCCATGCATTTTAGTCTAACTGTCATCCTGTAACGAGTCCCTTGTATAAGATAACCTGTTGATTGCGTTGAAGGTGCCTGTGTGACCACCGACACAAACGCACAGCTCCACCGGAGATGAAAACAAACGCGTGCACAGAAATAGGCTTGGCAGCTTTCTTGCGGCTTAAGGAGGTTCTCTCATTTAGCACAACTTAAACCTTTGCCCAGTGAACATACACACATAGGCACAGTGGAAGAGGGCGAGCTAATGTTATTACTTACTGGACAGATCTAATCTTCAGCAGGTCTCACACACAGCCAAACTCATTTGAACCCACTACGTTCGTGATCATTTTACATCCTTGTTTGCGCATGAAACGGATCCACAAACAGACGTGACTGAACTGAAACCTGTTTCTCTCGCTCCTGTTCCCGCCCGGCTGGGCGTCAGAACATCTCCTCTTCTCTCAGCCGCAGCTAGCTGCCGCGTCCTGCGATAACTGGGACGTCAGTGTTGCGTTTACCCGAGATCACCTCCTAAACCTGGATGAACGGCTCTCGCTGCGCCCCGGCTCAATTGCAGATGCTTGAGGAGCAGGCAGGAACAGAGCCGGCCAAGATGTGTGGGTCTCTTCGAGAGTGCGTTCATACACACCGTCAGGCTCCGTGTGTCCAGATGAGGATTTCTGATTGTGTGTGGTTTGATGCTTTTGGGTCGGTTGTTAAGTGTTGCGACTGCGTTACACAGCGCTGCAGGGTAGCGTGCAGGTTCCTATCGAAAGTGTTGACAAGACTAAACCGGCTTCACCGGGTTGTGGTGAATCAGCTGACTGCATGTATGTGTATGTGTGTGTTTGTGTACTGAGGGGAAGCGGTGCTGTCTCAGTCATTTTTGAAAACACATGAATCAGCATCAGGGAGGTGTGTTTGAAAAGACGGGGCTTTCGTTTTTGTCACAATTATGGAGGGGGGTCCAGATTGTTCTGGTGACGGCAGACTTTCACGGATATTTTTGTGAAGCAAACAAACAACAAAAAAGGATGGAGCCTGAATAAAAACATGCATTCTTGTTAAAAGCAGTTTTTTTTTCAAAATTTTTGTGAAAACATTCAGCCTCCGGTCCAGCTTGCGGACCGAATACGAAGCGACGCAGTCCCACAAGGCATCAGCGGTCACCCGGCTTAAACTGTGACAGCGTGCGATGATGGCAGCCGTTACATTCTGTGCCCCCGGGGGCGGTGGCGGGAAGAGACTGGGCGGTGCACTGTATGTGTTGGTGTTTCTGTTTTTAATCATGAATCATACATGTGATTCATGTGTGACTCATCCGGTGATTGTCCAGCGAGTTCACACTGTACCAGCAGCATAATTAAATCCCTCCTAAAATATAGCCAACTGCTGTTTAACATGGAAAAATGAGGTTACTTGAAACCCACGTGACGAGGTCTATTGTCAGTCACATATCTGTCTGCACAGTCAGGCAGGTGTGCCGGGATTTTTTCCGGGGGCCCTCTGACGTGGAATATTTGTCGTGGTTCTCCAGGGGGCGGCTGAGGACACACTGTTCTGTCTGATCTGTTTTGCGAACACAAACAAGTCCGTCAGCAGCAGCAGCAGCAGTGAGTGCTTGAGAATATTTGCCAAATCAGCTTGTTGTAATGGAGAGAGTATTGTGCAGCCAGGTGATGCTGCTCAAACAGTTTTGGTTCGTGTGTTTAATGCTGATGGGGTTTTTTGGGGGTGGGGGGGCTCAAAAACAAGTTCATTGCTTATGAAAATGATTTTGACCTGACTTCATCAGAAGAGTGCTACAACAAATAGCAAAAACATATACCTCAGAGAACCCAACTATTAACATGGTTAGTTACAAGGGATTTTCCTACACTTTATACTTGTAATTTGTGTTGGAAGTTATTATGAAGCAATGTCATTCCAGAATTCCAAATAAGTAAGATTATGTAATTGGAAATTTGTAGCAGCTTGTTCATTCGGGAATGTAATCCAGACTCCGTAACGACAACGGGATGCAAACTCCCAACTTTGCATAATGGTGAGTTAAATTGCAGTTGATGAAATTAAACTTGAGACGTTTTGCTTTGGGTCGTGTTTTTTTTTTTTAAATTTCCAATAAAATCTGTTGTTATTGTGCAAATTTTTAGGCATGCGATCCATCAGTGATCATGCCTGCAGACACTCTCCTTCCATGCTAATTGCATGTAATTGCTTCATCAGCCGGCTGTCCAGCAGGCAGTGATAGCGCCTAGCCTGAGGAAGAGTGGCTTGTACTAGTCAGGCGGGCTATCAGCTGTCCTGCTTTGTCAGGTTGTCTCTGCATATCACACCGTCTTCCTAAAACTGATTTACAAAGTCACACCTTCTGACCGAATTATTTCTGGACGTATCATTGCCAGTGGAAGTGAGTTCTGCTGTAGGCTGTTACAAAAATAATTCCTGTTCAGCATACAGTATGAATAGTATGCTGTTTTTACAGCTCTATGTTTCTAATTGCAAAGTAATTGGCTGAGTAGTGTTTTGCTCTCTCTCTTTCTGTCTCCCTCTCTCGCTCACTCACACACACGCACAAACATTAGAAAAATGCCATGAAAGCTCGACCTGTTCTTGTATTTATCATAGGATGCTTTTCAGCAATCGCTCAGGTGTGCCCTCCCTCTCACCCAGAAAATTATAGGGTTGGATCGAGCCAAAGGTCCTCATTACCTCTGACTTGCACCTGTAAAAGGAAAGCTGCAGTTTTTAATCAGCTTGAGCAAATTAGTCGTGCATGGAGCAACAAAGCTGCAGTCGCAGTTTGCGCCAAAGAATCTCCGCCATTGCGTGTGGTAATAGTAATGGTAACAGAGCCATTTCCCAAACCTGGTGATTACTTGTTTCAAACTGCTATTTCTCAATAAGCCCATTTTGTGGGTGTCTGTATGCAGAGAAAGAGGCAGAGCAAAGCAAGCATGGCATCATGGGAAATGACCCAACACCCTGCAACTAACTAACCACTTAATATTTTGAAATGTGAAGCAGTGACATAGATAATTGTGTGACAGCATCCCTTACAGATCATTTATGTTTTAATAATGTGAGTTGTCCAGATATCATTTGTGAACTCAGTTATGATAAGACCCTTTTCTTTTTTTCTGCAGGTAGAACTGTAATTATTGCAAATGATCAGCAGGGGTCACTCTTTGATTCTCTTCCATCAGGATGAGTACCGGTTTCCTCACACAGAAGAACTAAATTAAAAACAAGCATCACCTTCAGGGTCAGGGACCAGGGTCATTCCATTGATTTTACAAAAGAGTTTTCATGATATGTGAAGCACTTGATTGCTGGAATACCCCCTTTTACTGCCTAAAGCAGTAGGTTTTACCATTTTATTAATTCTGTATGGGTACATGCCATTGAAGTGTATGGATCGGACATGTTTCTGCTTAGTCTGTCATGCTGATTTGCTGTTCAAAGCCAGAGGGTCTGCAGCCAAGAGGCAGAGGCCTGTTGTTTCACTTAACTTGGTGGAAGACACCCTTCTCTGCAGAAGCTGGCTCTGTCACTTGCAGACACACTGTAATCCAAAGGCTTAACATGGCACGCTAAGGCAGAACAACAGCTATTTCATGTTATGAGCAAGGCTCAAAAGGTTCTCGGGCATTAGTGAGCTGATTCACACAGGTTTAGCTGCTGAAAGATCACTTCCTTTTTGCTCTTGGGTGTTTGTCGAAAGAAGCTCTTTCCTGATTTTCTAACCAAATTAACATTCCTTAATTGCAGATACAGCAAGTTCTGTCTGCAAAGTATTTCCTTTAAGAACAATGCAGGGAAAGATAGCATAAGCCGTGTTATTCAATCCAGACCTTCTACAAGGAAACCGAGGTGTTGAACATACGAAACATTTAAATTGGAATTCATTGTGTTGTTGTATTGTTTTACTATAAATTATCAGGTGTCCTTGTTATTTTTAAACTGAAACACACTCATGCACGAGTAAAGCAGAAGAAAACTTTGTCCTTTTCTAAAAGAATTTGTCCAGCCCACTGAGTAATCAGCTGCATCACTTAACATGCATGAACCAAAAGCTTTTTAACGTCTATAATGCAGTATGACGTTGATGTTTGCATAAACACACCATTAACATTGCATGTATTTCAGGATTAGTTCTGCATGTCTTTGTGTTAATCAGGAAGCTACAGACAACAACTTTGTGTGTTAATATCAACTCATGATCTTTGGTGATCATTTTAAAGGTCAAACAACTCTCTTGTTCCACTTGTTCTGGGGCTCTTGAGCTCAGCTTTATAGCAGGGCTCAGGGGAATAGATGAACTCCTAACAATGAATTGAAACTTTGTGCGTACTGGGTTCACTTCACAGAGGCCACATTGTTGGTTGCTGAGTTTGGGCTGCACAACTGAGCCATTCATGTCTCCCAGCTTGAAGACGCAACCCTGAAGTGGCCGTGCAGACCTTTCAGAGAAGTCTTGGTGTTTTTACTCTCTGGCCTAATATGGCATTTAAACAAGTGGTAAATCCCAGTGTTTAGTCTTGATTCCTGTGCTCGTAATTGTGCAACGCAACCCAGTGCATCAGACAGGACTGGAGGCAGAGAAAGAAAAGCAGAGAGGAGCTGTTTTCTCCCTCTGCCTGGCCTCTTTCGTTGGCTGAGAGCTCAGCATTCCTCCAGCCCTCCTGTGTTCATCGACAGGCAGGTACAGGCTCAGCTCCTCTCCTGCCTGACAGCAGCGTGGTCTGGCAGGTGTTGTACAAGCAGCAGGCTTATTTATTCACTCTTAACAAGGGGATGGGAAGCTGAGTGGCCGTTCTGACTGTTCCTGACAGTTTTTACTGAAAAATGTAATATATACAATAAATTGTGAATGTGCTGTGTGTTGATGGACCGGGCTGTAGAGAAGTAATAAATCCAGGAGGACGAGGCTTTCATTTTTGAAGAGATACTGTTAACTGGATAGATGCATCAGACATAGGGCAAGTTGCCCAGTCTCACCAGGATTTTGTAGAACCAGTTTCACATTTAATGACACATCTAAGTGAATGTGGTTGCAGTCACTTTTAGATGTGTCATAACAACATAGTGACATTCAATTCTTTAGCTGAGCCACTGAAACATTCCTCTTGATAAAAAATAAAATGCGGTTCATTATGGTTTTTACTGATATCATACTGATATCAGACTTATATGTACATATACGGTTGACTTCGTTGGGTGTTCAACAGGTGTTTGAAAGTCTTATGTTTCGTCTCTGCCACAGACAGCTGTTGTTGCTATTTTCTGAAATAAAAAAGTTTTGCTTTTGGTGGAGGTGAAAAATCTCTGTACACACACGCACACACACACACATACGTCTGCACTTAGCGGATGTGGTGAATCAAACGCAGCAGCAGTATGCACACGATCAGCAGTAGAGGACTGAAGTATCTGTGTGTGTCAATCACACAATCCCTGCCCCCACTCAGCTCTGTGTCCAAGCAGCAACGGCTTGTGCGTGCGTGCGCGTGCGCGTGCGTGTGTATGTGTTGCGTGTGAGAGACAACCAACAGGAGGCAACAGGGTGGAAACGCAGGCGGCAGACGCGTCACTTGGCCCATTTGCTGCACCTTCGGCCTGAGAACTGTCGCTTCAGCAGAGACAGGAGACTGTTGCCGGATATAGAACGTGCTTTCCTTCAAAATAGGTCTAAAATTAGTAAATAAATGAAAATGGAGATGGTGCAAGTGCTCGGTGGCATGATGCATATAAGTAACATGGCAAACCTATAACCTCAGTAAAAATGTTCAAACAAAAAAGTCAATATTGAGTAATAATTCAAATGAGTTTGATTAGAGTGTCCATTTTTCATATCGATCCCTGCAGCCTGGGCAAAAAGCTACGCTACGCAAAACAGAACAAATAAAAAATAATAAAACAAAAACATTTCCGACGAAAACGTTTATGGGGCTTTTATTATGAAACTTATAACCGGAAGCGCGTTGTGTAGATTTCGTACGTCTTGACATGGGATCTCGCGCAGGAAAGGTTGGTAGGTTAAAGTCCTCCTCCGTCTCTTCAGACCACTCCTTTGAGCTGTCGACACCGCCACCCTTCATTTCCCGAAGAAACCATTGCCCCAGAGTATTCCTATTAATTTAGACAATAAATACGTCGAAAAAAGTCAGTACATTGGGAGGTAAAAGCATTCCTAAAACTTTTCACGCTTTGGAAACTTTCTGGACTCGGACGTGCGAGGCGACGCAAGCATGGTGTTAAAGTCGGAAGACGGGATAGGTGAGTTAAGTAGTCGAGGAAAGACATTTTTACCTCTCTGAACACGGTTTAATAATGTCGCAAAAGGACTGCGTGTGGTTGGGGCGGAAAAAACCCACCTTTGATGAGACGTGAACTCGGCACTCAGTGTGAGACGATATTTACGGGTGTCATTTCAAAGTCTCAGGAATCGAACGCGTGTAGATATATAGCTGGCTCGTCTGTGTCTGGCCTTATTTACAGTGTTTACTACTGTGCCATTTGTAGCCACCCCTGTTGAATGTACTGAGTCAGCTTTGTGCATATTTAACACCCCCGCCTAAATAAATAAATAAATAAATAAATAAATAAGATTAAACTTCCGATGTCCAACCTAAAACCACATAGAAAACCGCCAATGCTCGAATCTAAAATGTATTATTTGTATTGTCAAACAATAAAATGAGTTTTTAAAGATACAAATGGATTCAAATTAAACATCCAGTTTAAGTATTAACACATTTAAAAAGCCCCTATATGGTAGCTATGTCATATATCTGTTCCTTTTCTATTTAATTGTTTACCAACAAGTTTAAAATTCGTAAAGTTTATGTGTGCACATTCAAGATTTTTTTGAATGTCGGGGGTGTTAGTTCTCGACCACTGTTTCGTGTGTTGAAGTGTTTAGTAGCACCTTTACTGCTCAGCCTGTCACAGTTTTAACAGCTACGTGAGAGCCGCAGAGAGATCATCCCCGGTGTCGTTTTTCAGCGACCACAGAAGCTGTCAGCGTCAACAGGTGTGAGCGCGCACGGTCGGCGCGGAGGCGACCAGTGGTTTCCATGTTACACTTGAGTGCGCTCCGTCATTCTTCCTTCGTATATTAGAGAATAGCTGCCATCGCCACAACGTCTCCGCGGGAAAGCCGTCTCTAACAGCCGCGGTGTTGTTCCAACCTGCATTAAAAAACCTGGTTGTAATGCTCTTACGTAAGATTATTATCGAGCGTGCTGTTGTATTGGCGTGAATACCGCCGAAGTCGCACAGAAAGCCTTTGTTTCCGGACGCGCGCTTCGGCTGGGTTAGCCATGCAGCATTAATTAGCAACCTCGACTTCCGTCATTATTATTATTAATAATAAAGTTTTCTAGTGTGAACGGTGACTGTTTGACTGACTGGTCCTGTGACACGCTGCTGCACCTTTTGTTCTGCTGATGGATATGGCAAACACACACACACACACACACCTCCACTGAGCCTGGCTGGCACACGGCTGCGTTGTTTGCGCAGGGCACAGGGATGAGAGAACGGAGCAGTCGATCCTCTTCGAGTCCATTTGTCTCTGCCACTTAGAGGTGGGTGGTCGGGGAAGTTAAAGTAGTTGTCGCTAATGGTTCCCTAATGAGCGGTGCTGAGAGCTCTAATGGGCCCTCCAGAACAACGTGCCCCTGCCTGGCACTAATGCCCCTGGTGGTTTGATAATCTTCATCCTCTCCCCATAATCACATTCTAGCCTTCTTTCCTCACGAGTCGCGGCCCTCCTCTCCTCTCAGGCCTGGGCTCATTCTGGGCAATCACCTCCGTAATGCAAGTGGACAAAAATGTATTTATCGGGGGGCTGTTGTGAGTTTCATGTCCGGTAACTCAGCAACGCGCAGCAGGCTGCATTGCTGACATTTTTTCAGAGCAGTGGTGCCTGTACCTGCTATTTTAACTAGTGCTATTGATCAGATTATAGCTAAACATAGTGTGCTGTACCTTTTTTGAATTAATTTTTTAAAAATCACCCTCATGGGTTCCTGCTAGAGTCAAAAGGCAGAGTCAGAAGGCTCTCCAGTCTGACAATTCACCTTCTTCTCTCTCTTAACTGTTAGTTGAAAGTCTGCAAGTTCGAAATGCTAGTTGGGTAGTCAAATTACCGATCAAAGAGATGCTTGACATATTCTAGCTTTCACAAATGTGACTGTTAGTTGCACCTCCTTGCAGAGCTCAAAATGTCCCTTCATCCACTGACCCTAACAAATTTGACGCCGTTGCGGCCAATTGGCGTGGAGGCTTCGCTCCGCTCATCTCATCTCATCGACCTGAACCTCCCACAAATAGATCTGCTGGCTCTGTGCTGTAGATATGAGTGTATCAGAAACGTGTCAAGTCACACGTGCGCCTTTTCTATTTTTTTTTCCCTTCGAGAATGAAAATTGCACCACAGCGTCTCGGTTTAGGCTGCAGTTCATTTATGCTGTCGGCACCGATTTCAGCGTCTCTCAGCTCTGTCTGCAGCAGGTATAGACATGCGTGGAGTCATTTGCTTCATGCAGGACGAGGCCCTGTGATCAGTCCTGTTGGTAGAGGCCCAGAAATTCAAGATGGTGGCCGGCAGGAGCTCTTTAGTGCATGCGTTTGTTAGTAAGGCGTGTGCAGATTTGCCCCGGTCAAGCGTGGCCCAGGTTACTGGTCAGCGTCAGGTGCACGTGTGCATTGTTCGAACAGCGGGAAATTGATTTTAACCTGAATGCGTCGGTGCAAGACATCGCAGGCTCTTTACTCGTGTGCTGCATCGTTGGCGCCATGTCACGATCCCCGGTTTTTGTGCGCTACCCTGCTCATGTTGCGATGGAGCTGAGGGATTAGAGTTAGCGATGTGGGCGGCTGTGTTTGTTCCCTTTCCCACAGGATGGGTGGGTTTAGCCACAGCTCTCGCCCCTCCCCTCAGCTATTCAACGCCTCACAAACAGGAAGCCGAGAGGTTGACAATATTTGCTCGACAGGAAGTGACATCCCCGGCTTGTGCGCGGGCCGAAAGTTTCCACGCCGCTTCGCCACATGAGAGAAAAAGAAAAAGTGAAAATAAGACAAAAATAAAGGCGCTCGGAGAAGTGGAGCTGAAAAAGAAAGAGGAAAAAAAAAAGATGTGAGGTTCCCCCAACTTTCCCATCATGTGTTCTCTGGAAGTACGTGGGCATTTTTTGTGTGTGCTTTACTTGTGAGAGAGGATGTTGACAGTAGGACAGCCCCGATAAGGATCGCGGCTGATGGCATCCAAGGACAAAAGCGAGGATTGTGGGTCGAAATAGCGCTTCCGCCTTTGAGGAAAAACAGTGAGAAGCCTCAGCGCTGGCCTCTCAAAACAATGAATGTTGATAAATGCCAGGAGAATAGAATGGAGCTTATTAAAGAAAACTCATCTCTTGTGTATATGATGATGGATTGAATGTGTGCGTGTGTGTTTAGCTGCAGGATGTTTGTGCTGTGGATTGATCCCCCCCCGTATGTTTGCTTTACGCTGTAGCGGGGTGTACGGCGCTGGGCTCAGCCGTACGTTCTCGCAGGCCCGGTTCCCAGCCACTCACATCCTCCTCATTCCTGCGCTGCGGCTGTAGTGCCACAACCGGACTGTCTGGCATGTTAGTGTGCGCTCTTTCAGGGGGTGTCACAGGTTCATGTCTATTTGAGCATTACAGAAGCGTCGGGGTTGGATCACGGCTGCAGCTCTGACGCCTCTGGTCAGTAGAAGAACGCACAGCGTTCGAGAGTCCCACTCAGCGCCCTCGCTTATTGACATCGCGTTGTGTTCCAAAATGTTTGGGAACTTACTTGGACTTCACACTGCGGTGATTGTTTGGCGAATGTAATAACAGAACTGAAAGCGAGGGCATGTCCAGTGGGTTTTTTTTCCTTCTCAGTCTCATCTTTCTCCTTACCCTATTTGTGTGTTAGATCTTTGTTGAGGCATCAGTAAAGGAAAAAGGTTCCCCAGCCTCTTCCAATGCCCCCCCCCCGAGTGGTTATGCAATGATGACTGTTACTGACACGAGTCAGAGGAAGCTCCGTCGCCGCTGGAACCTGCACAGTGGGGGGGGCTGACTCACGCAGACGTGAGGCGATCGCTCACGTCTGCTCTGCGCTGCAGACGTACCTGAGGCAAGTGCGCGCTCGTGCCGTGCGAGCAGGCCGCTGGGTAGACGACGGCAGCAATAGCATTAGCACGACAGTCATGCACCACCCCTAACATAAAGATACGCGATTGTCCTCCGCACAGGCTCCATTGTCAAACTATAGTTCGGAGGTGATCGGGTTAGTATGACTGGTTGTATGACGGGGGGGGCAGGAAGTGCTGACTCATAACAGTAGGTCATACTAGAGGTCATGACTCCCCCCGTTTGTTTGGGAGATGGCCAGATGTGTCTAAAGAATAGTAAAAACTTATAGATACAGTTTATACCCTTTAAATTTTTTAATGTTTGCCGCAGAGTCACTGAGGAAATGTATATCTTGAGGTCAGGCCGTTTTTATGATGTCTCCCTCTATAACTTTGTGTGTGTATGTTTTTTTTTTTGTGTGTGTGGTTTAATAGGGTCAGTCAATATTTGTTCATCATTGTATTGTAATCCAGTCATAAGAGCTGGGTGTCAAAATCAATTGAGATGTGGGTTTTTCTGAGGGGTTTTTACGTACCAAGCAAATCATGTAGAGATCTGTGTCCTGTTATATTACATTGTGGTACAAGTCTGTGTGTGTGTGAGGGAGGAGGCAGAGAAGGGAATGACCACTGGGTGGAGCCTCCATGTTAATGGTAGTGACAGCAAAACAGAGAGAGAGAGAGAGAGAGAGTAGAGAGGGAGAGGAGGGAGAGGAGGGAGAGGAGGGAGAGGAGGGAGTGAGTAAGGTGCCTTCCCCATTTGGGCTGTGTCAGTGTCCGTGAGCTGCGAGCACGCTGGGAACACATACTTATGCTGTACATCTAAAAAAAAAAAACCCAAAAAAACCGCGGTGGTATCTCTCCATCGGACGGGAGGAGCTGGCTCCTTCTCGCTGCCGCTGCAACATGTTGACATCCGGCTCGCGTGCGGCACACAGGAGCTGACAGAAGAAGGGACTGCTGGGCCTTTTTGCTTTCTTTTTTTTTGTTTTTAAATATACACATTTACATGAAGGTGGAGTAGGAAAAAAAGAAAGAGCAGGAGCTTCTCCGGAGAGGCAGGAAAAGTGACACTTCGGGGGATTTCTCGGTCAGGTCAGCAATTACCTTCGCCGCTGCTTGTGTGTTTGTTTGGCTTGTTGATCTTGTGTTATTCTCTGTGAGGCTGTTTGCAACGTCATGTGGGGCTTTGGTCTCTCCTGTCCACCCCCTTCCTTCACACGCTGACGGTCTAAAATTGGTGTAGCTGGACGTAATGCATGCTGCGGGAGATTAAAAAGAGCCTGAATGAGATGCGTAAAACCAAAACTCGGATGAGATCGTATAAATCAAACTTTTTGACAACCACGGGGTGTCTCTGCTTGCCTGTCACTCTGCAGCCGGTGCTGGACCGTGGCTTGTTTCCTTGGAGGCTAATGAATGTAGCTTCCACTGCCCAACCACTGATGAGATGACGCTGCTGACAGGGCAGCATGGCTGTCACTGGGGGTGAGGGGCATTTATTTGTTTCTCCTTCGGGGCCATCAAAGTGCAGGCGTTCCTCTGGCGGTAGCTTTATACCCACGGCTGTAGGAAACGGGAGAGTTCACTTCATCGGGCCATCTCTTTGGGGAGAAAAAAACAAACGAGGGGAGGATTCTGGAAGCCGCGACTGCGGCCCGGCAGATGAATCTTGAGCCCAAACGGGGGAGGAGAGCCAAGGATGCTTAAGCCGTCTGTCCCTTTGCCTGGGCCTTGTTCAGGAATGTCGCGAGAGGCCTGGCTCGAAGACACAAAGGGAGAGCTGTGATCGTCCCACCGCTCTTCCCACTCTCCCTGTGTTCTCGTGCCATTCGCTGTCCCACGCCGACCCCGACCAAACACAGGGCTCCTTCTGCCGTCGTCTCCCCTCTCTCCGCACCCCCCTCCCCCTCCCCTCACCTCCTCCTACCCTCAGGCCAGGCCAGGTTGGGGACTTTGTGGCCCTTTGATTCATAAATGCTCCTCCTCTCTGGGCCACCGTGGTTCGCGTTCTGGTTTTTGTGCCGGGCAGCCACGGGTTGGGTCATGAGGTCACAGGTGAACGAGTTCTCAACCATGCTACGAACTGGCATTCCTTCATAGCACCCACTTTGCTTTGTGTCTGGTTCAAAAGATGAAGGGGCGGCGTGTGGGGTTTCAAATATATATGAGGGACAGTCCCCGTGGGATTCGCTGTAGTAATGAGATTCAGTCTCAGATTAGACATTGGCAGATAAAGATGGTCACATCTTATATATCCTCTTGTTCAAGCAGCAAACAGCAGGAAGGATCCGAAACCTTAGAGTTATTTAACAGACCTTTTTGCGCCCATCTGTGTGTGTGTGTGTGCCTGCGCATATGTATTTGCCCATCCCGGCTCACACCATCGATTGTTTGTGTGTGTGTGTGTGTGTTTTTGTGCTGAATGTATTAAACCTCATCATGAAGTGGACTGCTTCCTATTACGACGGAGCTCGTATTGATCGCCCATATTGACCGAGGGGACCTTTGGGGGCGGAGGGGCAAGTTTAAAGGGCACCGTCCACGTAACCGCAAGGGACAGCGGCCGCACAACAACAACAACAACAACAACAGGGGCGGCTTCAAGGAGTATCGGGGAGGGGAGCGGGTCGGGGGGGCTGGTGGGAAGCTGATCTTCCCGCTTGCGTGTTAGTGATGGTATGGTGCGAGGGCGCCCAAGCGGATGCTGCAAAGATATGGAGGGTGGCAAAAAGCTGCAGATGCAGAACGGATGAACGTGCTGCGCTCCCAGGCGTCGTCCGCCTGCCCCGATTGGTTTTCACTCCTCATCAAAACGTACAGGTGCACGTGGATGCACGTGCCCCTCAGTCAGCTGATCACGGGCAGCGCTGCGGTGTCAATACGTTCACCAAGAGAGAGCACGTTTGCACCATTTAGATCAGTACTGTGCATGGAGATGTTTTAATTTAACCTGCGTGTCTCCTGACCCCATCCAGTAGCTGTGTCACCTGGGGGCGGCCCGGGTGAGGAGCTTATTTTGTTAATAGTCTTTTTTTTTTTTTTTGAGAGGGGGCCCTTGTGTGCTGAGAGGAGCTCCCTAAATTGGGTCACATTTGTATCGGGGGTGGGATTGCACTCTGAATTCTAATTTCCTCATATTCCAAGGGGAGTTCTCCAGTGATCTGGGTGGAAATGAGACATCTCCCTCTTCGGGCCGGAATGGCAATCACCGCGCATATTAGCCAACTCCACCGCTGCGGGAGAGGGCAGCTATAATTGGGCTCTCCCTTGATGCCCCCCCCCCAACCGCTCCTGCTGACCCAGCCCGCACCAAAAGCTGCTTCGCCCATCCACGAAATCCGGAGAAGCACCAGCGAAGGTCGCACGTGGGCAAAACAGCGATATCAGAACAAGTTTTGGGGGCCCGAGTGACGCATCGAGGCAAGTTTAAACAAAAAAAGCGTG
This sequence comes from Psettodes erumei, assembly GCA_016785225.1. NCBI lineage: Eukaryota > Metazoa > Chordata > Actinopteri > Pleuronectiformes > Psettodidae > Psettodes > Psettodes erumei. The sequence goes on from JAFBJZ010000658.1 coordinate 203,870, forward strand.
AAGGCACCAAAGTTTCACAGGAAGATTTAGTTGTCCAAGGGGGGATGGGGATGCACCAGCTCAGGGGTGGGCACTGTAATTATGCTCAGAGGGAGTGTATTGAGTGCTTCAAACGATAAATATAGGCTAAACGGCACTCAGGAGTAATGAGGGCCAGGGCACGGCAGGACAGAGCTCAGATTACACTGTCCCGGATTTGTGCCAGTACTTCTACTACAGTAGGGGTATTGTCAGTATCTGCTCCGCATTTTGTCAAGTCACTTTGCACCACCGTGGTCTCAGCAAGTTATTATATTAATGTATTACTTTTCTGTCAAGGAGGCAAATGGAAGGGGGTTAATTTCAGCTTTCTTTCATTTTATTTCATTTTCTGACACTTCAAGCGTCCTGTCGAGTTTCCCCACACCGACTTTGGTTTAATTGAAAGCGAATAGACTAAGTGATTTAAGATCGACATTTTAATTTTTTTTCATTAACGCCCAGCAGGTATAGCGGGGCGCCACCACTGGGGTGTCACGCATGTGCGAGCATAGGTGAGCGCACTTGACCGTACCTGACGTTTGTCGTCTTCACCTTCCGTGTGCACGTGCGTGTGATTTCCCCTGAGTGACTTGTTTTTCCAGGCAGCATGAGTCCCTGAAGGAGGGAAGATGTGGGCAGCCCCAGTTTCACTTTCAGCCTCTCTATCACTACACACAGGCAGAACTGCTGTAGGGGGCCCTCTGCTTCGACTAGGCTCCCGGAGTCAGATGTAGACAGGGCATATGAGGAGTATTGCATCTTGGGAATATGGAGGGGCAAACGCCTCTCGGTCACAGCACTGCGCCAACAAGCGATGGACGTTCTTAGGGTGTCTCTCTTTTAAAGAAACAGACGCTCTCTCGTCACTGGATCTTTACCTTGTTTGCCCTCGCTGTCATCTGTCTTTCTCACTTCCTGTCTTTTTTTTCTGATGACAGCCTCTTTTCATCGGCCCTACCAAGTGCAGAGGTTTGCTGAAAATCAGCCAAGCAGCGCAGCCCAGACAGAAGGGAAACAAGCAACTCTCAGCGTTTACTTAAGTAGAAGTGTCTGTTCCTGGAAATGACACCCACTCGGCACCCACCTCTGGCACAAGCGTGGCTGGGGCCTTTCCCCTCCCTGATGTGGTCTTGATTTTTTTTTTTTTTTTTTGATTCGGGAAAGGCAGTAATAGATTCACCTGATGGCTCAGTGAATAACTTGTGAGGTAGTGGGGCGGCCCGCTGAGCAGAGGCCCCTTTAATCGCAGTTGCCTGCGAGTGTCACCGTGCATCTGCCCCGCTGACGGGGCGAGACGCCGGTTTTCTACGAGCCCCTTGTTTGCGCTGTTGACGGAGGCAAGTGAATAGACAATTTCCATCCCGAAATGATTAGGTTCCTCTGCTCAGTTTCTTGCTGTCTCCTCCTCTGTGTCAAATTATAGTGCTCTCCGTCGCTCTTCTCCCCTGTCAGTCCTTCACCCTGCGGCCTTCCCCCCATGCCAAGAATGCTGTGGCTGCGTTGGGTCCTGCCGCCCCGCGCTGCGTGGCATGCCTTCCTTCAGCGTCCGCCAGCCGCCCCAACCTGACATCACGCTTCCAGAAAGAGGAACGACACCTCCCTCACATCCTGTCTTGCCGTCGCACGTGCTGCTGTTCCTTTTTTTTTTTATTCCTTAAACATTCATGTCCAGATATGAGATGCTCTAAAGGGATCCATCTGAACAAGTGAAAAAAAACCCCACAACTATTTATTTTTATGTCTGCGCCGTACTGAGCTAAACTGAGTTTCCATGGATACCCCGGAGCATTTGTGATGGATGCGGCCGGTTCACCGGGGATGCTGTAGGCTGTGAGGTATGATGTGCGAAAGGTCAACCTCGAACGGACTGCCGTGCTTCCCCCAGCCGTCTGAAAAACAAGACGGGGGAGACAACGTCGCTTTGTTTGGGAGCTCCTTAATAACCTGCTGTAAGGCTCTTGTTTTGGGCCTCCATTGTCTATTATCCCTGTGTTAAATATTAGCAGACATTCCAGGGGATGTCATGGGTATTTGCCTCAAGATGTTTAGGCTAGCATGCCTGCTGTTATTAAAATAAGTTGGCCACATGTGTTTCCTCTCCATATCTCTTAAATGATGGGTAGCTAAGCTGCTACTGTTTGGATTAAAGTGTCCATGCAGGAGAATTTAAATGAGCTACCTTTGTAAAAAGAAAAACAATACAGGTTTTATGAATTGTGAAGATATGTTTGTGCACGGCTCTTTAAACCAGCATGAAGCTCATCCATTTGGATGGCTGGTTGTGTCCTCGCCTTGTTGACTGCTTTGCCAGAGTGAGTAATATGAGCCCTTGTGTTAAAGATCCCCCTGTCCTCACCTTCCTCAGCACCTCTGCAACCTTTACCTTGTCAACTGTCTGCAGGCACTCACACAGTTGGCCCGAGCCTGGACCTCTTTAACCTTTGAACCGGGTGGCTGAGGTAATGAGGGGGCGGGGGGAGAGGTCACAGCCTTGTGCTTGGCCACTGGGGGAATCAGAGGAAGAGCAGCCAAGGGACAGAGTCGATCTTTTGATGTAACGACCGACAAACATCTGAATTTATTGCTAGCACCTGTCCTGAACTATTACCTGAGCACGGCATTGTTTCTAAGAGACTGCGGCCCTCACAGCAGGTCCTTGTTGGTGCACGTCGCGTCATGTATTAAGAATTTCTTCAGCAAGTGAAAACCTGTTGTGAGCATCAAAATTTGCTCTCCTCCAGCGGTGTCCCTTTTACGCTTTGAGTGCAGGTAGAGTTTGCGCTCACACAAAGGCATTGTCCCGTCAGTCAGGACACGAGGGCTCGACCCTCAGTCCTCGGCGCTAACTGGGCTGATTATAACAGCCTGCAGTGTGGGCTCCATGCCTTTTTGTCATGGCCATCGCATGCGATGTCCAGAAATATTCGCGATTTTACAACGAGGACATTTCTTAGATTTTGGGCATGACCGTCCTCGCCCCTGATCTTCTCCCTCATCTCTCCGCAGTGCCGGACGACCTCACCCCAGAGGAGCAGCAGGAGCTGGAGAATATCCGCCGGCGCAAGCAGGAGCTGCTGGAGGACATTCAGGTAATACTGGAGGAAGATTTGAAATCTGTTGTAAAGTTTTACATGCAGATCTTAAAAACACATAAACGGCAGATCAGGTACAAGCAGGTACCTGTTTTACTGCAGAAAACACTCCTCATAAAGCTGAGGTGCTTATTTTCCATTTTGCTGTCAGACTGGCACATTTTAAATATTCTAGAAGACTGTAAAGCTAAAATGAAGCACTATTTGACCAATAAAATGAGCAACATTTCACCCCAAGTAAAACTGCCCCTCCCCTGCTTTTTGATTACACACCTCCCTCACATCCAGCTTTTACTGCCCCTGCAGGTATTTCCTGCTAAGTGCTGACTTGCCAAGTGCTGACTTCCGTTTCGCAGACCATTTCTTTTGTTGTGTTGTTTATCTTTTCTTTTTTTTGTACCGCATCATCGGAGATGCGCGGATGCCAGTTATCTTTTTTTTTATTTTTAATGAATTGTAGATCTGAATGTAATATTAGTTTTACAGTAAGACAACCAAATAATTAGGCATGCAGATGAAGTAGCTTTACGCTCTTACGAGGAATGTGCTCATGCAGCCAGCGGAATAATCTCCCGTGTTCTCTGATTTCCAGAGAGAGCCAGGACTCAAAATGGCTCAGCTGAATTCCCCTTAAGTATTTTCTTTTTTTTCCCCTCCGGCTGTTGCCTCAACCAGGCGGCACAGCTGATTATTCGAGCTCAGGTCCGTCCTGTCGCTCAGTAACTGGCTCCATGAACAAATGACACGCGGGCTGTCATGCCCTGGCCCAGGGCTGGCCTCCAGATGTCACGGTGGGCAACCCCGACATCCGCTGGCCCTGACAGACAAGTAATGGAGGTGTGATCCGACACCCTCTATTTTATGAGCCCAGGCCACCTTCGTAGCCCCCCACCATCCCCACCCTGCACTTTCTGGCCACCACTACTGCCCTCTAAACACTGACCCCCTTCCTCCTCCTCCTCCTCTTCCCTCCTGGACTCCCACACCCAGATCCAGAGCAAACCAGAACCCCCCCCCACACACACACACACACAAATCCGCCCACTTTCCTGTATGAGCACGGCCTTTGTTTGCGAAGACAAGCATCTGAGGAATGTGTTGTGATTGCGCAGAAAATACAGATGTTCCCTTTGTGGTTTGGCCCATAGACGGTTGGTATCAAGCACAAGAAATAATACACAAACACTGTGGCTGGATATGAATGGAGGTCCTCCATGATTGCAACCTCTGCTCGGAGCACCAAAGCCTCTCATGATCAATAATAGCCAAGCTCTGTCTGCACACAGGACTTCTCTTAGTCTACGGTCTATTATTCCAGACTTTCACCAACCCGACGTCACACGCTCCATCCCCTGCCCTCGGCCGTGGCCTTGCCGCGCCAGTCTGGCACCAGCGGGCCAGACTCCATCGACTAAATCTGCCTCTGAGGCCATTAATTACTAAAACGCCACACCAACCATAATCCACTTTTATGCTTTCTTGCTTCATTTGCCTTGAGGTTGTACCCCGAACGTTCTCCAAACTAATCAAATTCAGAGCGAGTGGACCGTTTGGGAGAGCAGGCACGCACAAGCATGCACTCTCTGAGACGACATATTCGACAGATACTGCCCGTTTTTACTTTGTGCGTGTGAAGTTTAAGCCAATTGACAGCCCGGAAAACCACTGCTGTTTGTTGAGCTGATCGCACGGATGGGAGTGTTTACATGATGAACGGCCACCTGGCCTACAGAGCAAACGGGAGGTCGTTCAGAGACGAGAGCCTTTCAGCACTGTTTTATCAGAGCCCCAAGCTATGCATGTAGCGCATGTGTGTGTCGGTCACTCCTTCCCACGCCTCCTGCTGGGAAATTGGTGGACAGACGCCAGGCTGGACACATCTTAAAACTAACCCTATTTTTTTTTTTTTTGTTTTTTGTTTCCTGCAGAGGCTGAAGGATGAGATAGCAGAAGTGACGAGCGAGATCGAGAACCTGGGTTCCACTGAGGAGAGGTAAGAAAGCGGGGCCTTACCCGCCTCCCATGTGCTTGCGCACCTTGTCCTGTTTTGGCTGAATCACCTTGCTGTTTGCCTTCTATTAACTTAGCAAATGAAGGTGTCAATTATTCATATGCTTGATGGCCAAGTCGGGCCACCCCATCACACCCAAATACCCTCCCCAAATTGGCTGTGCTTTTAAGGCGCAGTAAATGTTTCATCAGCCCCCCCCCATGATGGTAGGCCTCATTGAATAATGCAGTGGGTGTACCGGCAGGAGCAGACAATGGATGGTCTCAGGGGAGGGAGTGCTCGGGCTTGGTCTACTAATGTGGATAGGGATGCCATCAGCTACCGAATCTCCTTAAAGCGCTCTCACTTGGGTCTCGAGCCCATTAAGGGTTACAGCACCTTCTTGTGATCAAAGATTCCCATGATTCACTCATCTGCGCCGTCACCGTTGTGCGGCGTCTGTTTTAGTGTTGGACTTTGGCAGACAAAAGCCAAAGGAATGTGGGCGCGAGTGAATCAGTGGGAAAAGACGCGGTGACCTCTCACCGGCTGGGGACAGAGATGTTACCACGGTGACGACTCTTGGAGAGCACTTTGACCCCAGAATTACTCAGGGCCTGAGAAATGAGACTTTCCCCATATGCATGATGTTAAACGCTTTATCAACGCTTTGTCACCGTGGTCGAAGGGGGAAGGAAGGAGGGCCGGGCCCTGCCAAACACATGAGACGCGTTAATGGCAAAGACACTTTCAGGAAATGATGTGAATACATTTACGAGACGCTGTGAGCCACACTGAATGAGCACGATGACGGACCACCAATTTGTTGAATTTGATTTGGGAGAGTGTGTGACATTCAAAAGGAATAAAAAAATTTAAATGTATGCACAACAGAGCACCGACTGAGTCATTTGTGGAGTAAAAGGGCCAAAAAAATAAGCAGTTCCATTTTCTCCAATGTTATTTTCTGGTTTTCTTTGTCTGGGAGATTTGATATGAGTGATGAATTTGATATTTTTCTGATATTTTATAGACTTAATGAATTGGGCAGGTTGCCGGAGTTTGTTCCCGTGCAGCATTGTGCCCGCACCAGTCACGACTAACAACCTGCTTTCTGATGTTTCAGGAAAAATATGCAGAGGAATAAACAGGTGGCTATGGGCCGGAAGAAATTCAACATGGACCCCAAAAAGGTAGGTGGAGGAGAGTGAAGTAGGATTTGTCCCGTGTGTCCTCATGAGCGGGGTCTAACCACAGATCCTGTCTCTTTCTCAGGGGATCCAGTTCCTCATCGAGAACGACCTGCTGAAGAATACCAGCGACGACATTGCTCAGTTCCTCTACAAGGGCGAGGGCCTCAACAAAACGGCCATCGGCGATTACCTCGGGGAGAGGTCTGTATGATATTTTCCTCTCCTCTGTCTAACCTCCTCCCTCTCTCGTATGCTCTTATCATCATTATTCAGCAGCGCCCATCCATGCCGTTGATATAAAGCATCGTGTAGCGAGTGCATATTTTCGGTATTGCTCCGCTTCCTCTCGGCCAGGCACACGCCCATCTTTTCCCGAACGCACATTATTGGGCCCACATTTAGATCGTCCGGCCCAAGACGGTGTCCGTTGCTCAACAGCCTCTCCATCTGTGTTTGATTATCTTACTCATTCATTAGTAGTGATGATAACGCATCTTGGGAATGCCTGTGTTTGAAGGCGTTTAGAGTTTTCACAGGAGAACATCCTTGTGAGAGTGAAAGATGGGCCCGGCGTCCTGTGTGCTCTGCTCCGGAACTGTCGGGCCGTCTTACAGTCGGGGCGAGGTCTGCGAGGTCAAACCACGAAATGGAGAAAGGCTCGACGTCTGATTGTTATCAAAACCTCCGAGGGTTCCAGATCCTGTAGGGAGGGGCAGTGAGAGGCGTGGGAGTTGCCGGTTATGATTGGTCACTCGTCCGCTGGGAAAAGCCGTGACTGGATATGACTCTGCCAGCGACAGCTATAGGGCCATCCCATGATCCCGCAGGGCAGATCATTTACTCTGAAGGGCATGAAGGAATGATGTCATAATTGAGTTTAGATGAAAAATGAAAGTGGGTGCAGGGCGTTTGTCCTCCTCCTATTGTTTTTTTTGGCATGTGCATCATATCACTTACCTCTGAGGCCCGTGTGGGCCACCCTGATCTGCCTATAATCTTAAGTAGTTTTTATGATGACAGGTTAGTCATTTGAAATCATTTTCCCTGCACAAATGTAAAATGTTTCCTTTTGTAACTTCTCATTATACAGATTTTCTGTTTTCCTATACATTATGTAATTACTTTTGCTCTCAAGACAAAAATCATCCAATTAATGGATGATTGTTAGTTGAATAATTTCTATATTCATTCTGTGTTGCACGTGCAGAATATCTACATACTGAACCATGTTTTGTCTCCTATAGAGATGACTTCAATATCCAAGTCCTCCATGCATTTGTGGAGCTTCATGAGTTCACAGACCTCAACCTGGTTCAGGCCCTAAGGTAAAGCAACAATTGGTCAGTCTGCTACGTACTCATCGAGTTCTTGGCTGGATCCTCGCAGCCCTTTTACCTTTTGTGTTTTGCGTGATGAAATCTTTTTTTTGTGTTTTGTAAATCATCACCTTATTTGAATTTTGTCGCAATGCAGCTGTCAGTTTCAGACTCCCTAAAGCACAATTAATTCAGCATTTTCACAGAGCAGAAGTGAAGTTGTTGCTGACTACTGAGCTGTGTCCCCCCACAACAGGCAGTTCCTGTGGAGCTTTCGACTACCGGGGGAAGCTCAGAAGATCGACCGCATGATGGAGGCCTTCGCTCAGCGCTACTGCCAGTGCAACTCAGGCGTTTTCCAGTCCACAGGTAGGGCCGCTGTGCTTCGCAGCCCGGCATTCAGTGCCGCCGTGAGAAAAGCTGAAGAGCTGTAAATGTGCGAGCGGTGACACAAAGTCGAAAACGGCTTGTTAAAATAATGGCTTATGCGAATCTGAACCACATTTAAGGGTTGAAAAAGTCTAAAATCTTGCTTTTAAAACACTTCATGTATTTTGCCACTGTTTCAGAGGAATAGACAGAGCAATAATAATGATTACAGCTAAATTCCAAACCAGAAGAAAGATAATAATTGAATTTAATGTTTTTTCCATTTGAAGACATATACCAGATAAACGTTTGTCTTCTCTGTTATTGTACACAGAGATTTTCCACATTGCCCTAAGATCTAATGGCCTGTCAGTGTCACTCAAATCTAAACTCCTCTATTTAGCAGGCACACAGTCTGCCGAAGTGAACTGCATTATGGGAGAGCGTCTGGCTTTTGGGAAATAATGCCCCTGGCAGACGGCCGACTGCCTCCAACATGCATGCAGGAGGATGTGAATAATGCATGGGACTTCTTAACAGCCTTAACGGGGCCAGCGAAAGTGCTGCTGCATCAGCCGTGGGCTGGCCACGTTGTCTTTTAGCGCGCACGCAGATACACACATGCATACTTAGCTGCCCACGCGCAGCCTTTCATTCCCACCCACTCCAGTTTGCTAACAAAGCTTCTCCAATCTGCTCCTTTCTGTTTGACTGCAGTCCCCAAAGTGCAGCCTTTCTCAGTTCCAGCTAATTTACATTCATATTTAAACACCACATTAAACACCAGCAGCAATTTTATGGTAAACAGCAACCTTTCGCTCTCTCTCTCTCTCTCTCTCGCGTGCTCAGCCCTCCCTCACAGCGTGATCACTCTGTTGCTGTGTGTGTGTGTTACAGACACCTGTTACATCCTGTCATTTGCCATCATCATGCTAAACACCAGCCTCCACAACCCGAATGTGAAGGACAAGCCTACTGTGGAGCGGTTCATCTCCATGAACAGAGGCATCAACGATGGCGGAGACTTACCCGAAGACCTGCTCAGGGTGCGTAGGGCTTCCGAAACTCACCTGTGATTCCAACCCCCGTGGCCCCGTTGATGTCAGACCTGCTCTGCATTCACGGTCGACTCCCTTTATTGTAGAATCTGTATGAGAGCATCAAGAATGAGCCTTTCAAAATCCCAGAGGACGACGGCAACGACCTCACACACACTTTCTTCAACCCAGACAGAGAGGGCTGGCTGCTGAAGCTGGGTGAGTGACACTGGAGCTACATGCACACAGTTACTTTGGGCATGTAAAAAATCGCAGACAAATAACTTTGCATTGTGTTTTCATAGCAGCGAATATTCTGGGATTATCTCAACATTGAAAATCAGATTACATAAAGTCATAGCCAGCGTCAGCCCCGGGGTCAGTAACCTGGGAGTGCCTGTGAATCGGTGTGTTCACGCTCGACCCGAGACGTCTGAATGCGATTCTGTCCACTTTAGTGAATTATTAATGTGGCTTTGAGATCAGACCGCCACACTTTAAATGATTTAAGACATGGCATATTCATACACTGACATGTACACACACGCACACACTGACTTTCAAAGCGTATAAATCAAATGTGCGCAAAGACACAAACCTACACCTACTGTAAATACGCAAAGTTAAGAAAGAATTTTTTTTTTCTCTCCCTTTTTCTGTGGGATATTTTGGTCCTCAGGGGAATTTTTATGTGTCCTATTTTGGAAAATCACAGCAGCCCTTTTTTTAATAAAGGCTGTGTTTTTGTATTCATTATAATTTTACCCGTAGAATAAATGTTTGGGGAACTTTCAAGGGCCTTTTTCCCCAGATCCATTTGTTAATTTTAGACTCAGCCATATGTTTGGGCTCACAAACATGCTCCGGCACAAACGCGCGCACACACACACACACGCACACACACGCCTGTATCATTACAAGTGTTTCTCACAATGTCACCAGCTACTTTTAATGGTCATAATCTCTCCACATGCAGAAAGGCATAACCCCAGACACCTGAGCTTCTCCTCTTGTTTCCTCTGAGATCTCTCTGTCTTGTACAGATTCACAATGAATTCGATTTTTTTTAAAAAGCAGGAATGAATACTGAATCTTTCAATCACTGTGAATCTTTACAACCGACTACACCAGGGGAGTGAAGAATTACTCTTTCTCCAATTACTCCAAAGTGGTAGATTTGTGTATAACAATCACGGTGGAAGGTCAATCGCTGGAAATAACAGAAATGATGGACCCAAGTGGAGGCGATGTTTCATGTAGTGCTTTACGTTCGCTCTCGCAAGTTCACGCTGAGTAAAACTCCCCCTTGTGGACTGATTTGTAAAAAGTCTGTTTGCCCGTGTTGCTAAAGTCGTTGAAAAGCTGTGAAGCAGTGCATCAAAGCCTCCCTGGAACCAAAATTTACAGGACTGTGGTGCTATAATTCTTTATCATTTAATTTGATTTTTTTTGTTTCCTTTTCCTCTTCGTTTGTTTGTTTGTTCCCATGATTTTGGCTGTTGTCTTTCCTCAGGAGGTATGTACACCTGCTCTTCCCAAACTCTAGTCTCCATCTCTCAGCTCTCAGGTGCTTTTGGTGGTCTGCCATGCTTTTGTTCTCCTCATTTTTTTTTTACATTCATATAGGGGTTTTTTAAGTGTCTGTAGATTTTTTTTGTTTTTACTTGTCTCTTCACTGACTCATTTGAACTTCAGATGTCTGTCTGTTCAGTCTCTCATTGAGCTGGTGGTTTGTCCACAACCTTTTTTATCTCTGTGGGTGGTTGCTGAGCGGTCACCGGGTGCCTTTGCCACCCTGTGGACTCGGCTCAGGGAGCTGATGCTTTGTGACCACTCTTCTGAGCAGTTTGACCTTCTTTTCTCTGTATGCTGTGGTGGTCACACTCTTTGATCTCTGTTTTTTAAAAGCTGCATTATACCTTTATTTTCCATAGAGAGAGCAAAACAAAGGACTTTTTGCCTATTTCTCCAAACTGATTGTGAACCCATTTGCTGAATTGGCCTATTGTTGTCTGCTCTCTGGTTGCATGGAAAGGGAATACTGCACCTTTTCAGTAATGTGGCTCTGCTCTCCTAATCTCATGCTGTAAATGAATCTGAAGGGTAACAGTGTGGCTGCGGGCCTGGTGTGGTGCTGGACCGGACTGGACCAAACTGTGGGAGATTAGTGTAGGCAGAGGAGCGTGCTGAAAAGGGATTCATAGATGCATTATGTGCCTGTAGTGCTCGTGATCGATAGTCTGACTGCATATTTCTTTAAGTACATTGCAAAAAATGGAGTCCTGGTAGGGGAACGTCATAAATGGAAAAACCTTTTTCACAAAATCAGAAAAATTAAACAAATCCATAAATCATTTCATCAAAAACATCAGCAGCTGGATATGATTTACAAGAAACCCCGCTCCCTCTTTACTTCCGCTTGCCCAACCTCCCACAGTTCCGTCTTGCATGGGTAACTCCCTCCACTCAGCTCCACTCCAGCCTCGCACCATCCACACACGCTCCCGCCAGCAACAACCTGCTGGGACGTCCCGCCTCCTTGAAAGACATTCTTGAACGGGAGGAGGTCATTTCTCTTTCTTGGGAGTGATGGGAACTGACATGACCATCAAACCCATCGCAAACCTCCCGACCGACCCCGATCAACTTTCCCGGTCATCAGCTGTGTGATTCTGCCATCGCGCCTTGTGTTTTCCGTTTGTCCGCTTCTTTCTTTGCCGCAACACACCGACGAGTCGAGATGTGGCGAGGAGCTCTCCATCTCTGCCTGTCGATCACAGCGTGTCGATGGCATCCGTAGATTATAACAAGCATAGACTTAAATGTTTGACCTATCATGATGTCTGTGAAATGATGGCATATCATATACAGTGCTAATGCTGTTATATGATATTACAAGTGTGTTCTATATGTCTGTATGTAAGCCTCCTATCCTGGTAGACGGGTTTCACAATGCAGCTTTTTTACTAACAATGGTGGTGGGACAGCCTAGTCTAGTCACAGGCCGAGGTTCTTTGTCGGGATTAGAAAAGAGACCGAGCCCTGCTCCTGTCTACCCGAGATGTTACTTAACAAAGTTGAGACAGGAAATTCCCGTCTGAGATGCCTGTAGAGTAGCTGAGCATAGCTCCAGGCGCTGAGCTCCCTGACCCACTCTTGTTTGCTGGCATCCCATCCTCCCAGAGCGAGCGAGTGGGGCAGCCATCTGCCACTGTGATCAGGTTTCTCCCCTTACAGGAAGTATGGGTGACAAAGGTGGGGGGGGGTCAGAGGTCAGCTACACACCAGCGAGCGCAGAGTTAACCCCAGAGAGCCCCCACTGGGCACGAAAGGGGCAAGGACTTAATCCTCCTTATTTAGGCTATATAGACTCCTTTATTCTAGGCTATATAGGCTCCTTATTTTCCACATTTAACCTTCATATTTTCATTTCAGAGCTTTCCACATTTCTTCATTCATTTCAGTGAGCGCACACAGTACATCTGTATCCTGACAATTTACGGAGACATGCAGCGTTATCATATAGCCTTGTCACATGTTCTCCAAAAGACTGAAAGACATAAATGGGAAAAGTAAAAAAACAAACAAACCACCAACTAATAAATGGTTATGAAGTCAAGAAAGCTACCCAAAGAGCTGAAGGCTATGCAGGCCTGATGATGGTGGGCGCATGGTGCAATGTGGTGCAATGGTGGATCAGGGCAAATAGCAGGGTGCTGTGGGTAAAAGGAGTCCTCTGGAGCTGTCATCTGTCTGTCTGCCCATACATCTGTCTGCCTGTCTGCTGCTCGACCTGGTGCTTCGGTGCTCGTTCCTCTCTCTCTCTCTCCTTTTCTTGCCGAGCCTCTCTGATCATGGCTGCTTGCTCCACAGGGGGAAGAGTGAAGACCTGGAAGAGGAGGTGGTTCATCCTCACAGACAACTGCCTGTATTACTTTGAATACACCACAGTGAGTACACCTTGGTTCCTCAGTCACTGTGGGGAGAAAAAAAGCTGCTCGCCATGTTCCTGCTGTTCCCTGAGTGCGCATGTACATATTTTTTTCATATTTGTGCAGGACAAAGAGCCCAGAGGAATCATCCCACTGGAGAACCTGAGCATCAAGGAGGTGGAGGATAAGAAGCCAGTATGTGCAGCTCCCTCTAGTGGTTCATTCTGTGATTTGATTACACACGCTCAGAGATTTGGATTTTGCTACAGTTCATTTTTAAATGTAGAAAACCCAGTTTTGGCGTTTGAAGTTTACTAGCAATCAGTCGAAACTGACTGGCATTGAGTTGCATGGCGCGTAATTATATTTCAAGTGTCATGTCTTCAAGGCATTTTACTTACTACAATGTCTGACCTCCATCTACTTCTGTAGAACTGCTTTGAGCTTTTCATTCCCGACAACAAGGACCAAGTGATAAAAGCATGCAAGACCGAGGCTGACGGACGCGTCGTTGAGGGCAACCACACCTTCTATCGTATATCTGCCCCCACTGCTGAGGAAAAAGAAGAATGGATGAACAGCATCAAGTAAATGTTTTTTTTTAATTTATTGTGCAATCTGTTTTGCTTTAAGTCTGAAAACCGTGGCCCTGTGAGTTTTGGATCTACAGCCCTTTTTTAGCCTGTATTTATTTTTATATAACCTATATAAAAGTGTGTCAAATTCACCATTAGCAGTTTCTGTTTGCATTATACCCATAGATGTACAAGACAACTATCACTGGGTTACCTTGATACTGAAGATAACCTGAAGATTTTAAAGCAAATCCGTACTTAAACTAGCATCTTTTCTTCTGGGAATTGGGAGCAGATTTATGGATGTTTATTCAGAAAGCACAAGTCGCACTGAATCTAGAAATATGTGTGTGTGGTCAGATTTGACGTCTCTCCCTCCACGCCAACCCTTTGAAACCCTCTGTTGTAATTTTTTTTTTCGGGGGGGGGATTTTCTCCCAAAAATGTCTGGATGTTTTCAGTTGGAGCAGATTGTTTTAATCTGGGTTTGACTTGGATGCAGATCACTGTAGTGTACAGAAAAAGAGATACAGTTTGGAAAATCATCTGGTGACAGAAAGTAAAGAAGAAAAAACACTATGCTGAGTACTGCCGTTCCAGTACTGCAAGAGAGCAGCAAAATGTACACTTAACACATTACGCTGACATTTCCCTGTGTATCTGTGCCCGCAGAGCCGCCATCAGCAGGGACCCTTTCTACGAGATGCTGGCGGCCAGGAAAAAGAAGGTGTCATCCATGAAAAGGCACTAGAGCTGCTAAGCACTCCTGACATTGCACTTGACAGAGTAGGAGGTCCAGGTATCTGTTCACCCTGTCTGGGTGGGGTGCACAGGCCACAGTCGAGCTCACACCGTTTTCTGGGGATTTCTCTAGGATGCATACTAGCTCCTGCTTTGGGACGCCACTGGCTTTGGGACTCTACACCAGAAAATAAAAACAGAAAAGCATGCTGGGCTTTCTAGATCAGAGTCAGGGCCAAAGTCTCCTCTAACCTCCTCTCTGAATGCCTCTCTTTCTCTCTCAGCTTTGTGTGTGCTCTCTGTCTAGGGAAGGGAATCTTGCCACGGCAAAATCCCCTCCGAAGATGCTCCAAAAAGAACAAAATTCCCAAATGCGATGCATATGTACGCGACATGTATACACTCATGCAGTGCCCCCCCCATGTAGCACACATCATTTTAACTCAGCAGGTCTGACCCCCAACCAAATATATTCCTTGCTTTGTGAAAGAAAAGTTAATACCTTTTCGGATGTGCTTTAATATTTTGGGTGATACATATCCGTTTTTACAGCTTTTACTGTTGATTCCTCTTGAGTCTTTTTTGTTCGCTTTTGTAAAATAAAATGGTCTTGCAACAGAAACTGTAGGGGGGCGGTGGGGTGGGGGCAAAGTCCACCAACTCTTGGTGATTTTTATAGAAAAAAGAAACAAGAAAAAAAACGTCTGTTCAAAAAAAAAAAAAAAAAAAAAAAGTTGCCACTCAGGAGATTGTTATAACATTCTGAAACTTTCTGTCAGCGCTGAAATGGATCCCTTTCACAACACAGCAGCTATGCGTGGAATGAAAACCTTGCACACATCCTAGACCGAACTGTTGGGGGTTTTTTTGTAAATGTGAAAGTGCAGGTGCAGGTGTCTCCTTGTCTGGACAGGGTCTCAGTGTCGGATCTGTCTCTCGCTGTTCATTTCCTGAAGGTCCTGGTGATGCATCTTGGGGATTAGTGTCTTTCAAAGGGGAAGAGTGGCCTATCACCCTGGGCCTCTGTTTGAATTCTTAGGTTGTCTGGAAAACAGGCATGTTGACCCCTTTTTATTTTCTCTTCCATTACTTTTCTTTTCGTGCTCTCGCCTAGTCTCAAACACAAGACCACTTTCTATTACTGTGTCAAAAAAAGCAATTTATTTGTTACTTTACTGCTGCACAGTGCCTGGCGCTCTAGATGAAATGTGTTGAGAAATGCTGCTGGTTAGCGACAGTAATTCACACTTTTCCTTTCCCACTCGTACAGCAGTTAATCTTTGTTGCCTCTCTTTAATGTACGTGCTCTTTGTGGTGGGCTACCTACTTCATGGTAAAAACGGATCTCATGACATTTTACGCCCCGCCTCACGTTCATTATTCAGTATTGTGCATTTCAGGTTGTTTATGTATAAGATTATATAAATATATATATTTACAGTATGTGACATATTGCGGAAGCTTTAAAGCAGCACAAATAAATGTGTGATGAAGCTATGCCTGCAAAGGAATGGGTTGTCCCCGGTCTCAGGAATGCACGGTGTGAAAGAACACAAAACTACTGCTTGTATCAGGAATGTACTGTGGTGAGCCAAAAGATAGAGGGGCAGGATGGCTGACTGGTCGTCCTGTCAAATGGGAAGGAAAAACTGCGTCGAGGTACAATTTTGCAAACGCAGTCCGAGTCGTGCACCAAGCTGTCGTCTTTTCTACTCCCGTCTACGGTTGTCTCCTCTCTCACCGGTGCCTGCTGCTCATTATCCTCGCTCCCCGCCTCCTCCTGCTCCCTGGTTCTCTTCTTCTCTGTTCCTCTCAGCGCACTAATCCTAGAGAAATAAGGAAAAATGCTTAACAATCAGAATTCTAGACAGTATTGGTTTATTTATCAACGTTGTACATACTTAAATGTATAGTGGTTATCTTGTCTTAATTTTTTGTTTCTCATTAGTTGTGCCATTTTCTTTGGTTGTTCTGTTTCAGTAATGTTTGATTCGAGGTTTCTATCATTGCCATTTAATCAAGCTGAAATAAAGATTTGTCACAAACAAGGACTGCAAGTCAATAAAAAAATCATATATATTGCTCCAGCAGGTGGCAGTATGTGATAAAGACTGCAGAAGTACTGCAACGGCTTTAACAGTATGGCAATCAACGAAGTTTTGAATGCGTTCCTGTAATGATTATTAGTTACCAGTGAATTGTAGACAGTTTCTGCAAGACACAACTTCCAAAGTTTGCAAGTTATCTGTCTCTGGTGTTGAAATCCAACTATTTCTCAATGGAATGGGCATGCTGTGAAACAGCATCTCCTTAAGTGCTGTGATACAGTGTGATAGGAGGATGTGTTTGGCATTGTGTGGATTGAAATACAGTTGAAAAGAATACGCATTTCGTTTGATTTGGGCTACTGACACTGACTCAAACATTGTGGTTCATTGTAAATGGCTTTCTGAAGAAAGGATGTTTAGGCCTTTGTTCTCTGCCATGGAAAACAGGGAATGACTAGTTCCTGTAAAAGATCTAATATAACTTATTTCAACAGAACAGAAAACACCCATCAGCCACAACGGGCACTGACAGTTGTAGTGAATTCCGATTACATGTGAAGGTGTGGGTATCAAAGCAGCAAGCGAACAGTCACTTCTTGCAGTTCGAAAAGATGGTGTATGAAGTGACTTTCATAAGGGCCAGCTTGTCGTGTATGGGGCTGTGTAGCTGCAGACTGTTCACAGTGCCCATACTGGAACCCCGTCCACTGCCAAAAGCTCCTACAATGGACATGGGAGAGTCAGACTACACCATGAAGCAACTGATTAAGGCATCCTGGTTTGATGAATAACATTTCCTTTTACATCATGCGGACATCATTTAAGAGGCAGGGGGAAGAGATGGCAACAGGATGCACTATAGGAAGAGGGAAGGCTGGCAGGGGCAGTGTGATGCTCTGGACAATGTTCTGGGAAACCTTGGACCCTGTTATTCATGTGAATGTTACTTTGACATGTAGCACCTTCCTAAATACTGTTGCAGACCACATCCACCTCCATGGCAGCGACAATCCCTGATGGCAGTGGCCTTTCCCTGTGGGATATTGTGACCTGCTTCACTGCAAAAAATGGGTTCAACTTTTTTCTATTCCCCAGATCTCAATCTGTGGGGTGTGCTGAAAGAAGGGGCAGAAAGAAAAATCTTTCCACAAAGGTCCCACCTCACAACTTACAGCACTTAAAGGATCTGATGGTAAAGAGCTTGTTTTCACACCAGTAGGGGGACCTCCACACTACAGGCAGGTAGTTTTAATGTTGTGGCAGTTCAGAGTAGATGGTGGATGGACTACCAGGTTGCAGCAGATGCCCTTTAATATGACTCATGTATTTTTATTTTCTACGCTGAAGTCAATGTTGAATAGTGAATAGCACAAATTTTTGGACAAACACAAATCTGCCATTCAGCCTTTTAGGTAGGCTAAAGCATTCAGCTCAGAAAATCACTTTCAATATAAAAAAATCAGCTTCAGTCCCAGCTGAACACTCAATGCAAATGTTTAACTGTTTGGGCACATGCTCAGCATTGCAGTTAAAGAGGTGCAGAGACCCTTGGGTAATGTTTAGCAGGTAGTTGAAAGTACAATGATGAACTGAAACCTACAATGGTTGTGTCTTAGGATTCTAAAGGGTTCTGAATACCTGAGTTTTTGTTCAAGTTGAGACATGTTTATCTGTGCAGCAAAAGGCAAGAGAAGTGGAGAGAACTGCTTTCAAAAGCCCTTTGATCTGTGAAAGATAAAAATAAAAGCTAAATGACATCCAAAATCAGGGCAAAATGAATGGAGGCTGCTTATTTGTATGAAACTTTCCTCTGAGCCATTGCCTGGAGTGTTTTGGTGGTACATGGGTACAAACTATGCACATCTGTTCCAGATGTGCATTGAAAAAACACAATAGCAAGACATTTTAAAAACAAAATTCCTGCTTTGCATCTGTGCATACTAATATTAAATGAATAGAGCTTTGCTGAAAATAAAGTGAATATGAAATTGCCTCTAATTGTCTTTGCAGTCAACCAGTGTTTTTGCACCATAGCTGTAAAACACAATGATAATGACACTTTTGAGAAATATAGACAGGGCCAAGGAGGTGACCGTGACTGATGGGAAATGAGAGGCATGTTGCCAAGGCAAGAAAAAAAAAAAAACAACCGAGAAAAAAAGTTAGAGAATGTGTGGTTGTGGTGTTGAGACAGCATTTGAGCTGTTCTTCGCTTCTTGTATTTCTCACTGCAGCATGGATACATGCAGATGAAAAAGACAGTGTACTGATAGAATTTTTTTTTTTGCGAGTTGAGGTTTCAGTGCATGAGAAGGGGGATGTGATATACTGTACGGTAGGAGGGGAGGTTCCATCAGTTCTGAACCAGAGCAAGTTAAGAGAGAACAAAGGAAGAGGGTGCACGTACTGTACAGAAAGGGGACCCTTGGAACAAAATGTACCCAGAGGGCTTTACTGAGGTCAGATATTCTTTTAAAATGCAACAAACCTGGCACAGCCTAGGGCAGAGTACCTGACTTGAGTGGGCTGAAACACACCATGCCGCTCAGTCATGCTGTCATATCAGGTCTGCTCGGAGAAGTCGCTCCTCTGCGGTTCTGCTGTGGAAGGGGGGGAAAGGCCTGGGCCTGCAGCAGCTCTCATAGGGCAGCCAGCGGGATCCTCCGTCTCCTCCAGTAAGTGGAGACATGTGAGAGACCAGCCAGGCTCCAATTAGGCCCAGACTGTTTCCCAGAAGCGCTGGAGGCCCCCCTCCCCCTTGCAATCTCGACCCACCGTGGTGAGAGAAGGGTGCACCCCACGGTGTCCGGGCCTGACCTCAGCTGGCACAAGGCCTTTTTCTCGCACTGGCTCACGCAGGCCAAGAATGTTACACACAGGCAAGTAAGCATGCACACACAAACAACAGTCAATGCAGACATACTGTAAATGTAATGCAGCTTGGTGGACATTTTCCACCCACAACACTTCACAAGCAGTTTGCAGTTTGCTTTAGCAGTTCTTAGTTCTTGTTCTTGGACAATTACAAGAAAATAAGCCATCAAGCCCAGTTCAGAATCCAGCATTCCATCAGATCTCTCATAACACTGCAGTCATATTCATGCAAAAATAGATAAATAAAAATTAAAAAAAATACACAGACAGACTGGAGCCTTTTGCAGCTCATGTTCAGATTTTTTAGTATATTACATATATCTGTGATTTAGGTGTATATACACTTCAGGTGCTGTGTTGACAGATGCATTGTTGATTTACTGGAAGAATAAATCCCGCTCAGATCACTTCAGGAATCTCCTGCTTTGCCGAGAGACACTGCATTCATCCTCGGGGCAGGATTTCTGAGAAAGGGAGTTAAACAGCAGCCACAACAAAGTGCCCCCCCTCCCCCAATCCACTATCTCTCTCTCTTGCTCGCTCTCTGCCGTACACACACACCCTCATATGTCCATGCAAAAAATGCTGTATTTACAGCATATCCCAACATCTTAATGTTGTCCGTAAACCAGCTGTGAGATTGTAAATGTTGAACAGTGATAGTGTAAAGCAGTAAAACATTGGCTTGTGTTCAGTGTACAGAGTAAAACACTGTAGAGATATGATTTACTGATTTAGTTCAAAGTATTTTTTCCACCAACATGCAGTTTGGTGCAATTTTGAAAATTCTCTGTGTTAAAAAAAATCTCACATAAGATCTAATTAAAACTGATTGGAGTGGAAAATAAAGTAAAGCTCTGTGGCCCAGATTTTAATTTTGAATTGAAACTTCTGAACATTAAAATGGTGAAAATCCCTTGTTACATGTGAACTGACATATTAACTTTTGGTTTCAGTAACTGCTACACTTCTTTCTAGGAGCTGTTGTTTACCGGTGACATAGTGACCTGGATATGAGTGTGAAAGAAAAATAAAATCAAGTCTTATCGGTTGTCACAATCCATACATGAATTTATGGCTTAGCTATAAACAAATAGTCACATGTAGCTGATAAAAAGAGCTGTAAAGGATTTAACCCTTAACAGTAAACTGCCTGCAGTTACTGGCAATCTTGAATCACAACTGAGAAATGCTGAAGCTACCTTGAGATTAAACCTAGGTATTTGTTCCTGAATGTAATTAGCTCAAAGAATTGAGTTGAGAGATGGCACGCTGTCTGTGTGCCATATTAATAAGATTTACTGGAAAGAAGAATTAACTTCTTTTTCCTGTATACTGTATTTTTGGTTGTGAACTTGCTGATGCAGAACTACAGAAAAAAAACTGTGTGAACAAGACAGAAGGTTTGTTTGTCCCAGCGGGAATGTGGGATTTTTCTGCACATTCATTGACTTGTGGGTGGCTCTAATTCTAGGAAACTAATTTTTTTGAATGCAATGCGAGGAGAAGCATACTTTTTTCCTGTGGGATTTTTGCAACCTGTGGATTACCTCATGTTGGTTGAAGTTTATGTGCAGCATAATTATCACAGGTGCATAGCAATCTCAGATGAGAAACCTAGGATAAACTCTTACTTGATTTCTGGAAGAGGCAGATTTGTTTGCTTACATGCAGGTTGACGTTTGGGACAGATTGTACCCGGGAATAAGAGGGAAAAGGACGGCATGGTTTGGAGCGGCTCCAGTAGAATTTCCTGTCTACAGGGAGTGCCCAGTGAGAGGGGGACAAAAGGAAATGCCTTGAATAAGGAGGGGGGGGCTTTAGATCTCCCATCAAGGATGTGTTTACCGCAGCACCCTTATTTGATTAGACCTCTTATTTGTGCAAAACCTGCAGCATTTGACAGATAGAAAGTAAATTGAAAAGTCTGATTCCGCTCTTCTGCGTGAAGCATAATGCACATTGCAAATACGTGGAAGAAGCTGTGCAGACAAGAGCTCCCCCGTGTTAGGCCTCTCCAGTGGACACTGAGCTGCTCTTTTCAGATGTCACCAACCTCAAAGTGTATGAGTTGCTAATTTACAATGCAGGGCCAAGACTGAAAAATGGGACAACTGCGGCTGTTTTTATGAGAAAGAACAGAGTTGTGAAATAAAAAGAAACGCATAGACGCTGACCAATAATCCAGATGCAACTTCATTGAAAGCCAAAACAGGAAAACACACAAGCACTGATGATAACTGATGAAAGAGTGCCCCTTTAACTCACTCAAAGAGAACTCTGCACAGGAACACACTTGCATCAGTAACAATAGGCTCTATTCAACACCAGCAATGGCTTGCAGTGAGTTTATAGTCTCGGAATATGACTTCATTGTGCCTGCCATGAAAAGGTTTCGTGCAAGGTCATCGAAGTCCCATATGGAATCATTTACCATTTGAGGGAATAGCTAGGATCAAAGCTTCCCTGTGGATGACTGATGTATTTTGGGTACTATCCTCAAACATCTGTGACTGAGTCAGGTCCTTGTAGACAATTTGGAGTGTGAAGGAAAAGGTGACCGAGCAATCCAGATCTGGTTCCTGTGAAGAGAAAACCCAGGTACCCCACCCCCCCATACCCCCAATCCACCAAAATGTCCCTGTCTCCTGCCGGGCACATGATGTGTCACAACACTCTTATCTGAACAGCAAACGAGTGTCTGAACATTGCACCTACACACTAAATCTATCAGGAAACGTCAGACTTACTGGCACAGCTCAGGATCAAGTTACCACTATTGTGTTGTAGAGGAAGTGTGTGTGTGTGTGTGTGTGTGTGTGTGTGCATGTGTGCATGTGTGTGCATGCGTCAGCATTTGCATGTGTTAATGTGCCTAGATGCATGTGGATAACCAGAATATGATTCAATTTGCATATAAACACTGTATGCAGGCACGTGCATGTGTGTTTTCTATGCACAGACTCAATGCAAATGACCCCCCCCGCCCCGACACACACATACGCACACCCCACCCCCCACAAGGTTTAAAGCATTCAGCAAGGTGTTCTCAGTTAACAGCATCTTTTAGCCACCCTGCTCTTATAGTGTAGACAGATTTATTACCATCTGCCCAATGACATCAGCAAGCTATTTCTGTGGTTGGTGGGAATCAAAGTCCATTTCGAAGATCCTGATTATGTCACTGGCTCCTTCTGTCTCCTAGCATTTGATACTGATAAACCGATGGTGGCGGCAGTGGCAGGCGATCTGCGATAGGCCGGCAGCATCAGATCAATCACATTATCTGCCATGATGCAGCCTGAATGTTCGGCGGTTGATCGTGATCTGGACATTGTTTTGTTTCAGGGGAATGTGGCAGATGTGCATTCTCCAGATGCAGTTCGTACCTCCATGGTGGTGTGACCTCATGTACTTATTTCCGCTGGAAAGTGCAGAGATCGAACAAGATTTGCTGATCATAATCCTGGATACGTGGGTTTCCTTTCAGGACTGCTTCTATTTTTTCCCTTTAATTTGCACATGACTCATACATTATAAAAGTGTACTAAAGGCATAGTTTGACATTTTGGGAAGCATGCTTAGCTTCTTTGCTTTCAGTTATGAGTTAGATGAAGAGATGGATAACACTTTCAGGACAAGCGCAGTAAATATGAAGTTACCGCCAGCAGCCGGTTTGGTAAGCGTAGAATTCGAACTGGAAACAAGGACCAGCCTGGTTCTTTTGGAAGGAAACAAAGTCCACATGAGCTCACATACAATAACTGGAGTGAAAAATGTTAATTTGTTATTTTAGTGTGGATTATATGTGGAACAATATTACTAACCCCCTATAAAATAACAAACTCTCACTGTTGCACTTTGGGTTTTTTTCTATGATTACATTTTCAGTCAGGTCCCTAAAGTCATCTATAATAATAAACATATAGTTAAGGTTGTTGAATGGTCGTGGGAAACAAACACCAGTTTCCCCTGTGAATGTCCTGTGTTTTGTTGACCCATCCATTAACCACAGCCTCGTCCTAAGGCTTGTTTCTTTGTTGCTTTGACTTTGGTGTTCCTTCGGTCCTGTCATAATTACTGCTACCGCTAGAGGTCGTGTGGGCTTGATTTTACAGGAGTGTGGTCTTGCAGGCAACAGCTTCATACTTACTGTAAAGACACGAGAGTGGTCCCAATCTCCTCAAGTCTATTTCCCAAAATGTCCAAAATTGTCTTGGAATCTCCAAAGTTAACAGGGTATATCCCATATCATCTTTCTTTTTTAATCTTTGTCATGTCTGTGATCATCTATATGAGTGAAGAGTGAGATGTGGCTCATTGTTCGTCAGATGACTTACTTAATGTCAAATATTTGAACTTCAGCTTTCCAGTAAATGTTGAGGTGCCATGTGTTTGGTAACCACATCTAGCGCACTGTGGCTGACAGTGGAAAAAGTAATGACACAGTGGAAGCCAGAATCTGATGACGTTTGTGACATTTTCGTCTTTCTTTAACTTCTTCCTCAACACCATGACTGTGCAGTCAAACTGACCGAATGACAGCGTGCATTTCCTGTATCCATTTTCACAAGTTAGCGCTGAATGTCCAAATAGTCATTGCCACATTGTGTCAGCTGTATGTGATTTGGAAAGAAAGGGTTTTGAAATTCCACTGCAGGTCTCTTAGGAGTCAAATCCTCTGATGGCTGTTTCAATAATAGCCCCCAACAAAGCTCCCAGCTCATTGTCACACGGCTGAGATGTTGGTAAATGACCCACATGCTCAACCAGTTAAACTGTTACAAAAGGGGAAAAAGTTAAGAGAGGAAATCAGGCTCTAGATAAACACAGATGAAGCCAGAAGTAAATGACAACAGCTCTCCTGTTGTCACATCAGGAGCTTTTCTTTCCCTCCGCCCTGAATTGGCACAGGCCCCATCAGTGGACTACATTGTTGTGTAATGTAAATATTGGAGCAGTGTCTGGTGAAAAGTTTGCTAATCATTTTCTGGCAAACGTCAAACAATGCCAGCAAGAACGTCATAGGATAAGAAGTCAGATCATTTATCTGAGAAGCCTACTTGGCAGTGTAATAGGTGCTGTGTTACACAGACAAAGTACACAGCTGTCTTGAGATAAACATATTTCAAAAATTTGTTAGTCAGTGCATTAGTTGATAAGTTCAGTAACAAAAAATATCAGAAACACAGGCTGTCTGAAGCAAGATTAAAATTCCACATCCCTACCTGGAATAATTCTGACTGTCAAATATCATTGCAGATAATGCTGGGTGTGAAAGGTACAAGTAAATGGCTTTTTGTTCTGCTTTTAGCTCTTCCCAGAAGACAGCTGTGACAGTCATGATACTCGTTGCCATAAATAGAGGCCATGTGATATGCAGAGAGGAATGCTAAGAGCTTCATATGTCTGGTGTGTTTTCAACCGCATTTCACTTCCAACTTTTACACAGTTTAGGATCAACAAGTGCAAGTTAGTCTTTCTTTTGAAACCTGCCAATTTTGTACAGAAAATAGGGCATGTGTCTTGTTTAAAAGGGCGAAGATGGATTTAATCTCTGCTCTGCTCTGCTGTCATGCTCTGAATGATATGTAAAATATACTAGGTTACCCAAATAGGACCCATGACATCGTACTTGTAGAACCTAATTGCAAAGTCTGATTCCATGTAAGCTTTGGTATCAGTCTGTTTTTCAGTTTATTATTATTATTATTATTATTATTATTATTATTATTTATTTATTTAATTCTTAACTTTTTACACAAAACAGCAAGCACTGACATCACTTCCCACTAAATGGGTAAATGAGAAATACATAATAACAATCTTCTTCCCTGTAAACTTACAGTAATGCTCTGGTACAGTTGGGCAATCAGTGTGAAAACAAGCATATCTGATGCTCACGAACAAAATGTTCTTAGGACAATTACTGGCATCAGTCCACATACCACGGAAGAATACTCGAAAAGGTTTCTAGTCAACATAAAATACATACATATGTTTTAAATGAGAAACAAATGTACATAGTTTAAGTTTTTTTAAGGGATTGTGAAAAATAGTGTTGCCATTTAGGGGTTTTTGGGGCTTGTTCATTCTCAACCGTGGTGGTCACACATGACACTTCCCATAATTCACAGAAACACACAAAGAGCGACATTGACGGCAACACAGTGACAGAGCAAGAGAGAGAGAGAGAGAACTACCAGGAAATTATTACTGGATGATTGGTAATCGCACAGAAGCAGTCTTGCTCAACCAATAAGGAAGTTTTACAGTAATAGTGTGAATGCAAAGCACTACAGCAGAACGCTGATACTGAATCAAGTTTGACATGCAGGTAGAGGCAGGATCGTGGACAATGACACAGCTAACAGGAATTAGATTGATATGCCAGTTTATCTCAGTGTCACTTCCACAGCAGTTACCTGATTTTAATTTTATGGTTTACATCTCACAGTGACAGTTTCCTCCTGTAACCCATTCTTTCATGTAGTATCATTTAGTAGTAGTAGTAGTATCAAAATAAAGATTTCATTGTAAATTCAATCCTTATTAATGGAAGAGGATGTTTTACAAAAAAAAGACATTGCTGATGTTGTTGACTCAACATGAATTCAGGGCTTACAATATTCAGCTGTGCAAACAATAAGCGGCGCCTTTGTAATTGCCAGTGCCGCAAATCATTTCATAAAACCGACAAAACACGCAACGCTTTTAAAAAGAAAGACCTCCCTGTTCGGTGAAATTCTGCTAGACCCAGCAGCTCCAAAATATTTTGTTGAATAACATTTTTCTGCTTTTCACCCCTCTTTCCAGTTGAGAGGCCCCCTCCCCACTCAAACCCAGTGGGTTTACAGGAACCATGAGCTAGAGTAAATTTCTGAGTCAGTGTGGGAATACCTAAACAGCTGGCTTTTCCACTAAACAGTGGTTTTAGACCGACAAGCTATCATGCAAGGCCTTGTTTCATATGCTAAACTAAGACCTATTCATCTGCTTTGCAGGAAATTTAAACTTATTCAATTTTTCTTTGTTCATTTTTTTAATGACATTCTGATTTTTGAATTCTGTATTTTTTAAAAATACATTCAACTGAGCCAGGATACACATTTAGAAACATAAAGACAGGGGCAATAGGTTATTGTTGGTTTAGAGTCTGTGAACCTACTAGAAATGAATGATACAGTTTTGGCCAACAGAGCCAAATCTGTCATTGCCAAGCCTCACACCCTGAGCCTCAGATGTTTGGCCAGATTCCCACAGTGCACTACAACAACAGAGTAGGAAGCCTGTTCAGCTCCAGGTCACTTGGTTCGCCACGGCTGACCAACCATTCAAGGGCTGACCTCTAGTTAAGTACACACTGTCTTTGGTTTGTTTATTTCACTTTACTTTATTATCATCTTGCAAGTCTTGATGGGGGAAACTTACAGGTTTATTTTTCAATGTCTTCCTCCTCACTGCACTTAAAGGGCCTTTGATTCCACTATCAAAAGTAGCTACAGCCTGGCTTGGAGAAATTACTGCAGACATTCTAAAAAGCCAAGTCAGCATGCTGTAATGATGTGCATAGTGGTTTCCATGGAGACGTGGTGAGCAAAAACATAGTGTGTGCATGTGGGGGAGTTCTTCTTCCCAGCTTGAGCCAACTCATTGCTCCTTTTTCTTCCATTGACTCCCGTTAGGATCCCAGGGGGAGACTTTGGATGCTAAAGTACATGCCTCACAGTGATGACACAATAGATTTTCTGGAAACAAATGGACTGTTACAAGGCTGTCCTAGCATGCCCCCCCCCCCCCCACACACACACACACATATACACACATTCTTATTCTAATCTGAATCAAACACCTGACTCACCTCTGTGGACGCAGCTGGCTTTTACCAAAGACTATCCGGCTCTGCGGCGTCAATTCACTGCCCACAGGCCCCTCCTTCTCCCAGCCGAGGTTTGGTATTACTAACATCAAAACAGATGCTGTGTAACTGTAAGCACTGAGCACTTTTTTCACCTTTTTTTGTCAGATTTTCACTGTAAGGCCACAGCATCGTAATATATTCACTTTTACTGATGGTTAAAATGACTGAGTTGGTTAAAGGAAGACAAAGTTTAACATGACACCATAGCCTGGAGTTAATCTACAATACAGTAACCACCTGAGGCCTGTGGTGGTCATAGCTGAGTCAGCAGGGAGGGCGCTGATGTGAATGGTATGAGCACTTGATCAGTCACACGCATGTTGACTGGACTGGCTTTACTTGGGAATCTGAAGTCACACGTCCCTTAGACAGCCTTAAACTATTATTATTATTCTTATTAAGAAAGTCTTACAGCAGAGTGCAGTTATGGTAACCACAGTGGGTGGGGAGCTCCAAAGATTTAATTATAAAAATTAGGTGTTAAAAGATCTCAGTTAAGAAGAAACCAAAAACTGCTAGGGCAGGTAATAGTTTGTTCATTAGTTTTTTTAAATTAGTTTTTATTTTAATCATAAAAGACTTTAGCATAGTTTCAAGAAGATGAAAGGATATTTGTAGGTGTTTATCAAAATATAACAATTCTAACTTCTCATGTTAAATTATATTTTAAACATTTAAATCTGTATTTTACTGTTTCATTATTTGCTCAAACAACAACCAAGTAATAATAAAAATGCATATCTGCTCACAACTACATCATATTTCATTATATGTTCACATGCTGCTCGTAGATGCTGCCGTTTTCCTTAAAATCTTGAGCTCTGTTGTTATCAGTAGAGCCCCAGAATGGAGATAAACTGGTTTGTTTGCATTACAGTGCTGTAACATGCAACATGTTTCAGGTCTAAAAAGTCCTCGTGAGCTGTGCAGCTGTATGTGCAAGACACAATAAACATCACAAATGAAAAAAGTATGCACTTTAACATTCAGTGAGGTGTTTTTGAAAAGACCAGGTTTGGGTGATACTAAATATTGGGAACTTTAAAGCATTCAGTAAAATATGATCCTAGGCACTGCAAAGGAAACCTGTAAATAATAACCCGTTGCCCTTGGATACCAGCTGCTGCTGTTGGGAAATATTCTTCATGAAGTTCCCCAAAATTTGGCGCCCTCTATGGGGCGCTGGTGATTAGCATTTTTGAGCCACTGTTACTGAGAATTTCTCAGAAACTGAGTGTACATACTGCCTCAGCTAAAACCGGACCATTACCTCACACTTGACACTGAAGCGGAACTTTTACCGAAAAAAAGAAACAGAGGAAAAAGAAATGAGCATACGCTCATCGATGGTTTTCTAATGTCCCGGCTGGGTATTAAAGTCATAAAAAAGATTTAAATCTGAATTGAAATAAAAACTGTTTATAAAACACTAAAGAGACAAATAGGCTACTAGGTAACCGAAGGTAAATATGTGTTGCCTTAACTTCATTTTGGAGGCACACTGGGAGGTGGGGGGGTTACCGGGGCAATTCTCATAGCAGGAATCCTTTAAAGAAAATAGATAAATAAATAAATACATGTTTCCTGACAATCTGCCAAGAGAGAGAGGCTTTACTGGAAAGAGGGGGGCGGAGTCACCTCACGCTCCTCACAGGAGGACTGCTCTCTCCACCTCCTGCTTCTTCTACTTATATCTCTGCGCTCGGCAGGGCAGCAAGCAGACTGTCACAAAGCCGATAGGTTTGCTCTACAAGTCTGAAGTTTGTTGCTAAATAGAAAAAAAAAACTACAACCTTAAAAAAAATTTTCACAATCCTGACAACGACTGTGAACAGACTTCTTTTTAGCGCCTGAGCATTTTGGATTATAATTATAATTTTCTATTTTTTTAAAGAGCGAGTTTGGAGAACCATTGAAGGTAAGAATCGTTTCCCTTACACACGCACTTTTATTATGTGTAACCAGAATTTAAAAGTTTGGTTAAAATGTCTTGGGTGTGTATTTAAATGAGGTAGCTTGTTTAGTGAAGCCGGTCATGGCATGTAAATTGCGCAATCAGGATTACGCCGTTTTTACTGGAACTGACCGTGGTGCCTGAGTCCCGAGGGCAGATTCCCAAAAAAGTTTCCTCGAAATGGCGAGAACTTAAATGGAAGCAGTTTAGTTAAGCACGTTGTGAAAACCACCACAGCTCCTATCCAACAGCGGAGTCATACAAGCTGGGGTAGTTCTTCTTTGGTTTTTTAGTTAACACTCATCGCTGGAGATGTTTAAAGGCATGGTGTAGGCTACAGAACTTGCACATCTGGAAAAATAGTTTCCGATAGAGCTGCAGGCAGCAGTGTAAGAGTATTACATTAAAGCTCATCATGAATAAAACAGATCTGGGATATTATGTCAGTATATAGTTAAACTTCACTGAACAGAATTTTAATGTTTAGTGTAATCTTTCCCACACAAAGCTCTAACGAATTTCTCTCCTTTTTTTCACCTCCAGACAAACCGAGAGTTCACCTCTTCGCGCCCTCCCAGACAACCCTCTGAACCTCTGTTTGACTACACCTCCTTGGTTTTTTGTCTGTGTGGCACCTCTGGTGCTCCCCAGGCTACCTACAGGAGCGGGCACAGCGCCATGGTAACTCACAGCAAGTTTGACTCCGCAATGAGCAGCAGCCTCGTGGACTCCAGCATGCGGCTGCCTCACCGTTACAAGACTTTCACTTCCAAGACGCAGTACCAGATGGTCCTCGCCACGCTCCACAAGCTCCAGGAGAGTGGCTTCTACTGGGGCCCCATCACGGGGAAGGAGGCGAATGCCATGCTGGCAGCCGAGACCACTGGCACCTTCCTCATACGGGACAGCTCTGACAACCGGCACTTGTTCACCCTCAGTGTCAAGACGGCATCAGGCACCAAGAACCTTCGCATCCAGTGCGACACAAATTCTTTTCACCTTCAAACGGACCCTAAGAATATTCAGTCTGTCCCTCACTTTGACTGCTTACTCAAGCTGGTCCATTACTACATGCCTCAGAGCAAGGGGAACTCTCGCAGTGGGAATATGTACTACATTTACTCTGGAGGAGAGAAGATCCCTCTGGAGCTCATCAAACCTCTCTCCTGCAGCCTCTCCACCTTGCAACACCTGTGCAGGAAAACGGTCAATGGACATTTGGACATTTCATCTAAAAGAGACCAACTTCCTCATCCTCTCAAGGAGTTCCTCCAAGAGTACGATGCTCCCATCTAGAGGTCTTGGACTGATGCTCTTGAAGGAGCGGAGACATGAGAGCATGAAAACCGGATGGTTTCAGTATAGCTACAGTTTGAAGGAATGTGCTGTGTCTGAGGAGTAATGACTAAGCAGAGGCAAGAGAGTCAGGCCCAGGACCGAGCTTGTGAAAAGGAGCAGTTTTGTACTGACAAGATGTTCATAGTTCTCATTGAAAAGTGGGTATCAGTCCCTCAAGGTCCACATTTCAGGAAGAGACACTGGATTAATGAGGACTATTCCACAAAGAGGGCCAACAGAAATAGCTCTGCTGTAGTCCAGTGGTATGAATGAGAGATAACCCCATGTTCCTCCCATGCCTTGCTGGTGACGTATGACTTACTGAAAACTGAAGTGAGGCTTACAGTCAGCTGTCTACAGTGTGATGACACACAGGTTCCCTCTCCTGCTGCTGCTAACCAATGTGCCGCAAGGCCGTTGAGCTCCTGGGACATCAGCCTGAGAAAAAAATCATCCACCCATTAAAAGTTGGATTGGCTTTTACGATCTGACCGGCTTTCTTGCTGACATTAGAAGTATTTGACATGTCCATCCAGCAATCTGGGATCTCTGACCAAGTGAGTGCTGGAAAGTCACAGACAATGGAAACTTAAAGTACACATGTGTGGACCCTGATGGCCGTCTGGGTGCATATTTGTGCCAGCCACGATGGGGAAAAGGGCTGAACTTTTTCATATCTGACTCTTATGAGATATTTTAAAACCATAAGATGTGGAGAGAAGATTTGTTCCTAATATTCTGTTCAGAGGAAGGGTTTATCCTATACTTGCCTGAACTAGGTAACAGTTTGTTGGAAGACCAACGTGATTATATCCTACAGGATCTTAAGTGAGAAAAGTTGTTAATCCTAAGAGTCACATGTTTCAGTGGTGAGGAAGTATCTGTGTCACAGACAGACTTGCCGCTGCTTGCTAATGAATGTATTAAAGATGGCCTCTCATTTTTCCAAATGAGGAAGAGAGTCAAAATGTATCTTTTCCTTAAAAACAATGTTTACATGAGTGAAGATGAAATGGTAAATCTGTTATCGTGCTGTCTTTTGTAAAGATGTATACCTTTGCCAGCCAAACCACTGGCTGTGGATGCTTGAAGATATTTGAGAAGTTTTGACGAAGCAAGCAGACTGATACAACTTTGCACTTATTTATATTTGTAAGAGCATTTCATTAATTTATAATTAAAGAGCACTATTTTTCTATGAAATCAGATCTCATTGTTTGATTTGCTTTGCAATGACTGAAACTTTATTTTCACAGGTAGAATAAAGTGACTGATACAGTGTTTTGGTTCTCTGGGTGTTTCACTTCAGTAAAGTGAAACAGACTGCACTTTATCTGCACACATCTTAAAGTTGAAGTCAGGATCACGTCCCATTTGGCTTAGTTAACTTGCTGCCAAGGTCAGACCGCAAGTTTGCTGTTTATCATGATTTCCTCTCAAAGTTTACCAAGCACCAGCACTCGCCTTGAAACCAGATGGGTAACTGCTGCTCTACATGTCACTGCATTTTCTTTTAAGATACACGGAAAACAAACAGGTTTCAATGTGTTCTCGGCTTATCATCTCATAGCGAGTGCTTTGTTGTGTAATAAAGATTAGTTTCCTAGAAGACACTACAAGTTAAGCTTCACCTTCAAACAGAGTAAGGTTAGTATCAAGTCTTCAGAGAAAATACACCAGAACTGTAAAAAAAAAAAAAAACGGAAAAGAATCTTCCTGAGAAGTACGGTGCTCCTGTTCTGGTGTGACACATTACATTTTTTGTGGGTATTAGCATTACCTAACATGCTATCGTATGCACATACATAATGATGCAGCAGTCTGCTGACCACATGAAATGGCTGCTAACAAGCGTACAAGTTCTCAGAAATGTTCCCCACCCTGTGAAGAAATACGCACTCAACATGCTCACATGGGAATTCAAAGACACGTCGCATTAAGCTGTGTGCACATTGTGCACCCTATCCAGTAATCAAGCATAGGGCTGCCAACTGTTTAAGAAAACATGTTCTTAAGCTAAACAACAGCAGGCCCGACATGCTGTCTGTTTACCTGCACACTTGGCCCTGAGACGACGTCAACAACAAATAAGAAATGTACTACTGAGCTGCATTTAAAGCACAGTTGTAAGCAAACAAAAACTCTAATCAGGAAAGATGTTGATACCCCTCCAACCACTGCGAAGCTGTGAATTACATCAGCTCTTCTCTGCAGCATGAATTATTGTATGGATTATTTTTAGAACAACACATCCTGTACTCCACGGCTGTGTGTTCTTTTGAAAAGGTGGCCTGGTTTCCATCTGTATATGTGTGCGTGAGAGAGAAGCTGTATGTGTGCTTTTGTTGCACCCTGAAATCTGAAAACTTTTGTCAAACTCTTAACGATTCCCAACTGATTTATTTAACCTGGAGAACCTGGCTTTAAACTCACAAACACACAGATGCATATATATAATAACACAACATTAATTGTATAAGAATAGTTTAACCTTTAATACAAACAATTTATTAATCAATTACTTTCCCAGATGTACTGTAGCCTCTTCACTTCAAGCACTGTGAAAGCACGGATCCCTCATGACTATTGTCCATATGCAGTAACATTAAGAGAGGCTACAGCTAGGAATATGTGCACATTTACTGCAAAACGCTAAAATGATGGATGAACAGGAATCTGCAATAAACCTCCATATCCGACATAATTATGGGAAGGCACTCTGGCTCTACCTGCTTCCACAGCACTTTATTCTTGCCTTTCAACCAATGGGGCTCAGTGCAGAGATTTCAGTAGGTCTCTGAGGTGATTTGTACTCTGTGAGTGGTTCAGAACAGTTAGTTTTGTGTTGAAATGACATACATATTCTATTAAAATAGACATTCAAATGTGTCTTTGTAAATGTAATTTGTATCTCAGAGTAAGCCTCAAGAAGATTTTTTGTTTTCCTAGTTAAACATTAAGAATTCCAAAAAAAGGGCAGAAATATTCTTTAATTACTCAGAACTGAAAAATTGTTGGATCTGAGTACTATGAACCACTTTTCTGGCTAAATTCATTTGAAAGAGGTGAATGCATGGTGAGGCTGGGGGCATTAAATACAGCCCTTGTGAGGGATGATACCAAATAAGTGCAGGCTGCTACAAAATTGCTCAGCTGAACAATATAAATAAATCATCTCATCACCCTTTTCCTCCAGTAATCCTGAGCACCACATATCAACAGTACACAAGGGAAAGTGGTGCAGATAGACAGGGAAGCACAAGAAAACAATTCTGTATAGTTTATTAGTTTTATGTGACCGTGTGCACTCTGCAGAGGGTTTATGCGAAGTGTAGAATTCACTAAATAAAATTAAGCATTTTCAATCATTTGGGACATCTGAAAATGCTGAATGTTACTTTATCAGGTACATAAGAAGAAGGCTCAAGAACCTTTACATACCATGTATGGAACTTCATTTCTACCTTCAAGGCCTAATCAACCCCTGAAACCAGTCTGACTATTTTGGATATTCATGATAGGTGCATTGCTCAAGAGAATTTCTCTGGTAGTCTTTGGCCGTGTCATTCTGAAGAATGTCTAACACCAATAGCTCCACCCCCCACACCCCCAGCCATCTCACTGTGTCTAAGCCAACATTCTAAAAAGATCACAGCTCACACAGCAGGTTTTTCTGAGGAAAAGCCTGGTGCCAGGTGTACACAAACCTGCACAGTTGACATAAAACACAGAACTGATAGAGGGGGAAGGATAACACTTCAGGGAGAAGAGTGTGCTCTTTACAGAGTACTGTACATTATTATTGCTTTAAAATAGAGGAAGCATCATCATTTAGGTAACTATAAAATCTAAAATGATTTTATACTATATAAGTAGATTTCTGGAAAGTGCTGTCATTCAAAACACTGCTCGTCTACTATCCAGCTCAGACTGGAGACTGAACAAATGACACAATGACATGTCTTATGACATTTATCATAAATACTACCTGCTGACCTGGTGAATCCATACAACAAATAGACATTTTGTAATTCAAATTATGCTCTATATGCAAAAGACATAAGACATCAGAACAGAGGAAAGAAAGTTATTGACAAATAAATTGAACTCATGGAACCAAAATGAAAATCAGAAATTTCTCAGGCAGGCCATAATCTTTTATTTTTATTTGTATTTTTGAGAAGACATATCCTGGCACCTAACATAGTGTCCCGGCTTACCTCCAGAAACTCTCTTTAATTAATGTCCTGTTTTATCTTGGTAATGATTCCCTATTGTGTCTTGTGTTGTTTTACTTCCTGTGGTTGATTGTCTACCCCACCATAATGAGTTCCACCTGTGACTCGTTATTCCTACCTCCCTGGTGTGTATATAAAGTCTTGGTCTTTCCATCTGTCCTTGCTGGTTCATCTGTCTTCGCCATTTTGTTCCTGATAAGTTTTTGCTCCCGTTGCTTCCTGAAGGTCCTTAATCCCTACACTGGACCTCCACACCTGTCCAGCTGACATTTTTGAGAATGATTTTTCTTTTCTTTGTCTCATTGAAGCCCTGATATCTCTTTATGGGGACTGGAAAAGACAAGATCCTGAGCCTGATTATAAAGAGGCAGCTCTAAGACTGGCAAAAAGAAAAGCAGCTAAGAAACATTTTTTGAGGAATTCATTGCCTGAGTGGCTTAAGAAAATTCACTGATAATCCAAAGTCCCTGCCAGCCTCCCAGTCGGCTAGCCCACAGCATGCTAGCCTCCAGCTACTTCAAGGGCCTCAGCCTCAGGTCTCCAGCAGCCAGCCATCCAGAGGCTACAGTGCCAAGCCTTGTAGTGCCTCCACTGACCTGTGCCATGTCCCCAACCAGTCCCTGAGTTGCCCCCCTGCCAGCATTCTGTAGCAGTCTGTTCCTGCATTGGAGGTCTTGGCTGACCACCTCTGTTCTGGCGTCAGGAGTCCAGATCGACAGCTGGTCTGTTCCCATGTCAAGGATCCCGGCACCTGGCAGACACCTCTCCAGTCCCTGCATCAGGGGGTTGCAGTTGCTGTCCTGTGTGTTCTGACATCAGGGGTCCTGGCGGACGCCTCAGCAGTAACTGCATGGGGGCTCTGGCAGACACATCACCAGCTGGTACAGTTGGACATGTATGTATGAGATTTAACCAGCTTCATTACATTGAATATGTATAATATGAGATAATTCCACTTAAACTTTCCAATATGACCTAATCTTTTTCAATCAAGTGATAGAACTTTACAGACCATTATATGAATATTATTGCTGAGAACTGGACTTTGGCCATTTATTCATGAGGAAACACATGGTTAAAAACACAGACAAAAGGAATGGTCAGTGGTCAGATTGTTTTGCATACTAAGTTATATTCAAAACAATTCCAGTCACATTTGGAATCTAAATAGAAAATTGTCAAATTTACATAGATGTAGGGGTATTGCTGTACTTGTCTTTTTTGCAGGTAGCAGCTGCTGTCATGGGCTCTGTCAGGGTCACAAAAAGTTAAATAGAAATAATGATTCAATGCCAACAGAGATGCAGCCTTTAAAAAAACAACAACCCAAACAAGGCCAGAGTTGAGGGAAGCTATTGCTCCCTATATAGTAGGAAAATTGTGTTGTTTGTCTGTGTGAAAGGTGAAAGGTTTTGTAGCCATGAAGACCCAAAAACAACAGTTTGCTATCACAGTGGGTTTATTTGGATTGATGCATAATTTGAAATGCTCTGCCAGGTAACATTACCATCCTTGCCAGCTTAGGTACTAACCTGCGATCCTCTCCTCTGTCATTGTACTTTTGTGAAAACAAACTAAACAATGACCTCTTGCTAGTTTAATTGCGTCATTTGTTTGACATTTTATATAATAAGGTTTGTTTTGCTTTTGCCATTGTGTCGTTGCCATGGCTATGAGTTTGGGAGAGGGGTGGAGCTTTTGTAAGAGCACTGATGGGAAGGGTTGTGTTTGTTTTGCAGGTGACTCCAAATGTCCTGCCTTTCTCCAGAATGGGTTACTCCAGTTTTGATAGAAGAGCTAGAGAGATGTCAATCAAGCACAGTTTATACAATGAAGCACATAGCCCTGAGAAGAAATTTGATCAGGTAAACTAACACTTGTCAGCCATTGATGTGTGGGAACAGCTACATCGCTGCTGAGCTTTCTAACCTCGTTTAGCTAATAGGAATGACACAACAAGGGAAAACAGAATCATTTCATTTATTTGGTTATTTTGCCAAATGTAACTCTGTCAAAATAACAAGATAAAGATTTCTGTCACAGGCAAGATAACCATTTTTGATTCTTCCGCAAGAATTTGAACAAATGTCCCATGTACAATAAGATAAAATATTATACACATTTATCATTATACTGTATTCACTTATTAACAGTGGCAACAGTATTTTGCCTGAGAAAAAGACTCACTGCAGAAAGTTGCATATTGTACTCATTATGCATACTATTTGTGCGCCTGGTCATTCTACCTCATTTGCTTCCTTTGACCTCAGAGTTTGCATATACAGTAAGCTGACAGTGCTCGGAGCGCTTGAGCACGTGGTGGAGAAACGGTGAAAGTCTGATTCCCACTCGTCTTTCCAGTCTCTCAGTCTGTTTACAATTCCACAACCGCTGGTTGCCATGGAGTTATTGTCAATGAGCTCCAGATGCCAGGTAGCAGAGCCAACCAGGGAGAAGCTTTGAGTCACCACAGCCCGCAAGTCCCACCCTCTAAGACTCTTCTCCGGGCATGCTCCTCCTGTTCCTCCTTCAGGCATCTAGATTTACTGTAAGCACTCCACTCCCCTGTTCTCCACTCCACTTGTGGCTATAATATTATAAATCTTCACTTCCATCTTCAGAGTTTTCTTTAAACTTAAATCCGCTGTTGCTTCAGCAGGTCTGTGCAGACTTTTATATCCCTGCCTGTTATATTCCAGGATGAGGTTTCTGAGCAGGGAAGGGGAAAAAAATTAATAAAAATAAACAGATGGAGCTGGAATATGATGACATACTACAAAATAAGACTTTGATTTACAGCCATGACTGCTGAAGGGACTATGCATGAGCACTTCTGGTAGCTCTCAAAATGGCCTCAGCGATTTTAGTCTCATCAAATATTTCCCAGAACCCAGGTTTAAGAACGACATAGTCAATGCGCACAGAAATACTAACATTGTGCCAGTATTTTTCTTAACAAGACACACTTTTCCATGAATTACATTAATACAATTTGGATGTTAGCATCTTGCCTCAGTGCTTGTACTGATGCAAGTACATTTCCAACTGGATGCCACCACTTTATGACACTGAGTATGATATGCACATTATTTGTTACTTTTCCAGCAGTGATAATTTTAGTGCTTTTACACAAGTTTTCATTGGAGGATAGAATCGTGTAGAAGTTTTTGACTCTTAATGAGTATTACTCCTACTACAACTCCTTTTTGTTTCATCAAAATCTCACCGTTTTACTGGAAACCAGCCATACAAGTGCCAACAGGTAAATTTCATTGGTAATGTGATCCATGTTCTACAATTCATCATTTCATATTAACTTTGAGTCATACAGGAACCATAATGAGGCCATGTCACAGTTTGGTCCCTCCCATATACACAGTGAACTAATAATAGTTGGCAGGTGACAGATCAATACAGTTGTAGAAAACACTAATCATGTTAATCCACAGGTTTGAAAATAAACTGACGAAAGAGTGGTGTGTAACCAGGTAAAGCTGTCTCTTAAAATCATGTTTGGCAACTCCAAGTTTTGCTTTCATTCAATGTAATTAATGAAGTTACTGAAAAACTACTGGTTCAGATAAATCTATGATGGTTTCCCTTTCTTTTCTGCATTTCCAGAAATCGGTTTACAGTTGGAGTGATTGGAAGTGTCAAGCAGGTACCAAATGTAAACAATGTCAGATGAGGAGAAATCCCTAACAGTCCTCCTGCACTGCTGGGAAACACCCTCTGAGTCACTGCTGCTGAGAGCAAGCTGTCGTAGCAGGAGGCAGGGTGCAGCGCGAAATGACGTTGTTTCTGCACATGATACTTCAGTAAACTATGCAAACATGGCCTTCATTAGTAGCAACATAGAGGAAACACAAGACGCAGATACATAGTACACGCAGCATGAAAAATGCGATCAGCAATTGAACAACACTGAGCAGCTGGTGGAAAGTGGAAAAAAATGTGGCGACGTGTTTAACAAGCTTGTCGCTGTGCACTGCTCTGGTGATACCCTGACTCACTTCCTGATCATCTCGTCAGAGTGGAAAACACATCAGACAATTAACGTTTGTTAACTATCTTTGGTTATCATGCGCACAAACCAATAAAATTTCACTAAAATTTAAATGTGTTGGTAGACCTGACAGTCAAATGGTTAGGGCACATACTGCTTGAGCAGCAGGTCCCTGGTTTAGTTCTATCTCAAGGAAGTATCACAAATTAATCCAGATCCAGATAATATTCTGGTTTTGGGGAAATGTTCAGCCTTGACTGAGATCTGTGCTCTTTGAGTTCTTTCTTGGAGCTCTTGGAGGGTCCCCCTGATACAGAAACATACTTTAATGCACATGGCATTTTGGGCTGGCAACAGTGTTTACTGAAAAACAAGATGAGGAGTTAAGTAAATAATAATCAACCTATTGTCATAGCCATTCTGCTCTTATTGGACTGTTACACAGTATAACATCAGTGTGTGTGTGTGTAATCAAGAGTTTTCTATTGGAGCAGGGTGTGTCTCAGTCACATCAGAAGACTGATCTGGTTTGCACTGTGACGTAAATGGGAAATTGTGCACGCTTACGCTAGTACTCTCTCCAATCATCATGGAGCACAAGTTTGTCATCGCCACGGGAACCATTTGGTAGTTACCATATGTGAAATATATAGTGAATGTGCACTGTGTGGAAACATGTATCAGTATGCAGTAAATGTGCTGCTCACATTAACCACAAATTGGATTTGACTTTGATAAGAGTAGATTGAAGTGAAGCTTTCAACTCATTTTTCAGCGAGGAACTTTTTGTGCCCAAGATATTACATTAGCAAATGTTTTATGCAAATTGGTCCAGGGTTTTTTGTGCAATCCTGCCCACAAACAAACAAACAAGAGGTACTCTGCCCACGCAAACCTGTGGGAGGATCTAACCTGCCTCCAGCTGTCTTGTCAGTCTGGCTGGTGTACTGTATCAAACAGAAAGTAACAGCTGGCAGCCTGACAATCATGACACAGGGGTGTGACTTGTAGTTCCTCAGAAATTTCCTTTGAATTTTTCTTTTTATAGATGGTGTTCGTACACAGTAGAACAGGTGAATGTAGATACACTGTGTTCTTTGTGGCTGCCAGCTGGGTTGCACTGATCAATGTGCTGAGATATGCAAAATTTGTGACATTATTAAAGTGACTGAGGTGTGACGTGCATACATTGATGTCTTTCATTCCATCAGTTCTTCAAACACAATGCACAGAGTACATTAAAATGATGTAAGCAGGGGTTTTATTATATTATAAAAAGGAGAGAGAAATGTTATGGAAAAATGGTATTGTAGTATAGCTGAGCTGAGCTTTTTTTGACATATTCAGTTGTATTCATCATCACCTGTAAACACACTTTGATGTGTAAACCCATATAGATTAAAAGAAACCCAATTACAGATGTCTGTTATTGAACAGTCTGCTGTAGAAATTGGTATTTGGTATTGGCAATTACTGTAGGTTAAAACTTGTGTATACACATTTTTTATTGCTTGGAAGGCTCTCAGCAGACAAAGTTTTTAATTGTCCAGTGGAGCATGTAATATGAACAAACACTGGAAATCAGTCACTTGAAAAGAGGCCACTGTCACAGACACACTTTATTTGTTTTTTTTGTGGGCTTTGGTTTGTGTTGCTTTGGTTTCCCTATTTTATTACATTAAATTCCAGTGTGTCTTACCTCCTGTGCTTGTGATTGTCTGCCCAGCCCTAATGTGCTGTACCTGTGTTTTGTTGTCTTCCTTTCCCCTGTGCATTTAAGCTCTGCTTCAGCTCTGTTCTGGCTTGATCTTCCCATACCTCTGTGTGAGTATTCTTTGTGAGTTTTTTGTGACCCTGTTAAAGTTTTTGATCATTCCTTGTGCTTACTGTTGTGTGTGTCTGTGTGTGTATCTCTGTCATATGCTATCCTAGTGAGGCACATTGTTATTTCCAACTTCCAGGTTAAGGGTGGGGTGAAAAGTGTACATGGCTTTTTAAAAAAAAAAAATAGACAGTTTATACTGTATGTGTGCATGGTAGGAAACTACGTTACGATATGAGAACAAAAACGTGAAACGAGAATTCAATCTGGTGGCATGAAATGGCCTTTTCCTGTAACGGAAGTCATCAGCTGACCAGAAATGACCTTGAATCCCCTCTAGCATTGCCGGGATGGTGCGTCAGCAAAGAATGCTGCCACTTACTGGATCACAGCAAAAAAAAAACAAAACAGTTTTGTACAGTGTGTGAACATGTAATCAAAGAATATTATGCCCATGTAAAGTTATAAATTCACATAAACCACTGGCCCAGCAAGATGTAAATTTTGTTAATTATACGGTTTTGAATTTTGATCTGATCAGCTTTTTTCAATTTGCTGGCTTCAATATTATCCTGCCAACAGTTAAAATGCATTAAAAAAACAGCAAAACAAAACATGGAAATAAAGAGGAAGTTGTGTCCTATTAAAAGCAGCCAAGGACGTTACGGGTCACAGAGGACATCCATTTTAAAGAGCTAGTGTTAAATTACTCCCAGCTCTTGGCTGTCTTTAATTGCTAAGCAGTTTTGGTCTGTAGTCGGTTCAAGTAAGGCTATATTGTTAGAAAAACCAAGCCACTGGATTCCTGCAATGTGTGAGCTTCAGGCTCCTTTTCCCTGTCAGATTGTATGTTTTTGACTGTCTGCTTTGGTTGTTGTTGTATAGGTGTGTGTGGGTGTTAGCTCATGCTTATCATTTCCCTTTACATGTCTTTGTCTAATGGCAGGTCCTCACTTGTACCCAGACTTTTTGCAGAAAACATATGGGAGTGAAAGAGAGTAAATTTACTCTACTGTACTGTACAGCTTTTGTGTACGTTGTGAAATTCCATTTTATGCGACTTTAAGCTCCTACTCTGACATTTCATGACAGGGTGAATTCTCCAGAAACAGCTCCTGCCGCTTCCATGGAAACACAAACACAGCGAGCAGGAAACAATCTGATACTGTACACTGTTCCTTGTGTCCCGGCAGGCCTCACACAGCCCACACACACCGACTCCAAAGCAGTTCCTGCTACAAGCTGACTACTATATTTTATATGATTTTTTTTTTATTTTCAAATGATCCATGGCTTTGTTTTTCTTCAGAACATGTCAAATCTGCCAGTTGGCCATACAGGTGAGGAGGAATGTGATATTTGCTGCAAGAGTGTTGGTACAGGTTGGCCTTGCCTTATGTAAACATATAGAAAAGAAATAGTAGTAGTTGTTTTATTATTATTATTATTATTATTATTATAGGGGCCTTGCAGAGTGCATGTAAATGCATTTGAAGAGGTGTAATGTGCAATAATGAAGGAAAGGAAAAGTTCAGATGCAAACACAGGACTTCTCTTGGAAAACAACAATAATCACAGCTGAACTGGACTGACTCACAGTATTGGAAAACAGCTATGTCCTGAACAAGAAGTGGCTTAAATGTTGCTTAGTAACAAACTGAGAGGAAATTTTTTTAAAAAAAGTACAGATGTAACTTTGCAATATGTGTTGAATATTTCCACTTTACTGAGTACCATTTCCTGTGATGGTGCATGCAGTTTAGAAAAAAAATCTCATTTGTCAGCGGAGCACATGATACATGTGGGCAGGGTCATTTCTAATGAACTGACTCACATGTTTAATACACTATATGGAAGAGGGTGAAACTTGGACTTAACACATCATCTCTCCCTTTCTATCTCTCTTGGTGATGTCTTTTATTTTCAGTGCAGGGATCATTTTCTTCATTTCATACATGCCATTGTTATGAGGCAAGTATGCAGAGCACAGTGTAATTTCTGTATTGTGACTGTGGCCTTTACTTACCACATGCACACTTACACCCAGTTACTGGTTTTAATGTTGTGGCTGATCAGTATAGGCACTGTAAGGGCAAGTTTTGGCCTAAACAGCTTCTCATATGTTTAGATATGTATTGTAATATTGTTCCTCATATTGCCTCTGTGCTGTGGTGTTGGTGGTTGTTCCAGATGGTCTGAAAGAATGTCACAAGACTTAAGTACTGTCTTCCTGTTTCTTAAACAAACTAAATCACTTTATGTGTGTATTTACCACAGAAACATTCATCACCTTTGTACAAGCTCATCGAGGCTACACAATAGCTATACAAAACACTTGCGACTGAGTGTTAGGTATACTTAAGTAGCTCCCTACGGACATTATTATCAAGGCTCCTAATGCTTCTGTGACTGTAATTGGTCAAGCGATCATTTATCACAGTCAGGGGAAGAGTCTTAAGCAAAGCGCGCTGAGATAGCTCATAAAACCTTTGAATGAGTAAAGGTGATCATTAGATTGTCTTCCTGCAGGTTGAGTCACAAAGTAAACACAGTGACTGTAAAGCAGGATGGATCACTATTCCCGTCATCCAAGTACACACACTTATAGATACACACCCTGTCTGGATACATGTCTAAAAAGATTTATTTTATCACGTTAGTTCAGATTTATACCCAAATGTGACTTAACTATTCTCCAGTCAAATTAACCAAATAGTTCTTTATCTTATGGTCAGTAAACATAGCCCTTGGATGTAATTAATATCCATTTGGCAAGTGCAACTATAGAAATAGTAGGTATAATGTAATAATTGCAGCATTGGTCAAAACAGGAAAAATAAAGCATTGCTACATATGTGCTGTATATCCGGCCACAAAGATGCTATAATATTCAGCACATGCTTGCAAAATGACTCTAAGTAGAAATACACTTGCTCAATTTACATACCAGAGGAAGTGCTG
The DNA here is from genome assembly GCA_016785225.1 of Psettodes erumei. Taxonomy (NCBI): domain Eukaryota; kingdom Metazoa; phylum Chordata; class Actinopteri; order Pleuronectiformes; family Psettodidae; genus Psettodes; species Psettodes erumei. The sequence goes on from JAFBJZ010000658.1 coordinate 247,298, forward strand.
AAATAGCTTAAGTATGGTAAAGTGAGGGGGACTGATTGCACTGGTGCAAAAAGTAAAAAAGAACAAGCAATATGATATCTTGCCCACCAGCAGTAAACAGATCACTGAGAAACACAGCTGTGGGAGCGACAGTTATGAACCCTTTCCTCTGCTGGGAAGCTCATTATCAATGATCAAATGTGGTTGTGAGGTTTACTGTGCAGTTTCGGAACTTTTTTGAGAGAGAGGGAAGTGCATCATTTTTCCAGTTGATGTGATGAAAGTCTGTTATGATGTTCAGCGATGGTCACGCTGTGCTGGAGTGGCTGTAATTAGCTGGAAACAGGCAGCTGTGTTACGTGATTTAATGAACCTGCCCTGCATCACTTCCATTCTGATGAACATTAGTCATTTTTAACAGGACGAACAGTGTGCGGCTTTTACAGTTTCCAATGAAACAATGTTTCAAATGTTTTTATTTTCACAGAACTGGATGTATTTGTGTGATAGCATCTGTCTCAATGTAATCTGTCATCTTTTCAAAATACAACAGTTAAAGATGGCATTGTTGATATGAACTAATCTGTGCATTAGAATTAACAAATTCTTTTTAAGCCAGCTGCAGTTTGAAATGTAGGGTAAAGTACTTAATTGTCATTTACTCAGTATCTTTATGGTAAAATAAATGGGGGAAAATGATTGTGATACAAATTCCAAAAAGAATACACACCAACCATTTACAGGTGTTAGACAGATGGAAAGATGACTGTGGGGTGAGTGATTTAGCTGTGAAAAAAAAGCTATGAAACCTGTCTGTGTAAAAAGAAGGGTCAGCCACTATCCGAAAATCTTGTCTGACACACTTTACATGAATGAGAAAATGACTACCATAGATCGGAGAATGAGAGGGAGGGACGGGGAGGGGAGGGGAAGGGAGAGAAGGGGAGGGGAGTTGCTCTCTTAGTAACAATTCAAGGAACTGACTGACTGCCTCTGAGAAGTGTGACTCATCCTGTGGCGTATCAGGAAACCCTTCAGATGTTGGTCACACAACCTGTGTGCCTTGAGCAAACAAAAAAATGCAAAATGAACACACTCCTCTAGGCTTCGGTCTGCCTTGTTCTCTTACTTTCTTTCTCTTTTTTAACCTTCTCAAAAATTACACGATCTACGTGTGGGTATAGCAACCCCACCCCAACACCACACACACACACACGCACACACACACACACAGTTTCTGTATCTCCCAGCGGCAGTTTCCCTTAAATCTAAAACTCACGTAAGATAATGACACATTTGTGATTGCAAGAGGCAAAATAAAAAATAAAAAAAGAAACACTGCTCCACATGCAAAACAGCTCATGTCAGTTACACTTCAAAAGTCTAATCCCCGCTTCCTATAACAGAGAGGCATATAGTCAGCCCGAATTACTGGCTGTCTAAGTAAACCGTATAACTTACAAAAGCAAGTTAAAGATGAATTGCTCAACCAAAAAAAAAAAACTGTATTTGGAAAGAACAAATGAATCAGGAGTCAGGACGTGTAGCTTCATCCAACATCTGACTCATCCATCTGGAATCTGTGTACACAAGCCCCACCAGAAGCTTTCAGTAGAATTTTGTGCCCTTTTTTAAAAAAAAAAATCCAGCAAACTTCATTCTCTAAAAAATGCAGCTATTTTTAATCAAACATTAGAGAGGCAGAAAAAAACTTCCCCTATGCTTCTTCGTCTCTCCTCCATGGCATGTGATATCAGGTCCAGAGAGCAAGAGAGAGCAAAAGAGCAGGAAAACCCTCCCCCTCCTCTAGCCCACAGCAGTGATAGGAAATGACACCGCTGGGACCCCTGCTTTTTCAGCTACAGTGACGATACCACCCGAGGGGCCCACTCCTGCCACACAATCAGTTTCTTCTAAATTCTGCATCTTTTCCACAAAATGCATTGGTGTCAGGTTTAGTCAGATAAAGGTAAAGGCAGTATCCAGTCAGATTGAATGATTGCACTGCTTTGTTGTTGGGTGGGCAAAGGGAATATGAGTGCTCACAGTTCCTGTAAGATTTAAAAAGTTTCACTTTGGTTGTATAGAGAAGTCTGATGTATGCAGGAACTCAACGTCATGTCGTAAGTTGCCCCCTCAGAGAGAGACTGACTCATTTTTGCTGATTCCATTATTGACTAAATCACAAAGCACAGAGGAACACAGACAGGCATGTACTGAGAATACATTCATAAGCCTTGTGCAAAACATAATCTTTAATTTGATTTAACTCCCAGGATAATTTCTGTTTGTATCTTATATACTTCACAGGTAATGATTCTGTCATACCTAACAATGAAGTAGCATTTGAAGCTGATTTTTTGTTAAAGACTACAATGTGTTTTATTTCTTTTATTCAAGGAACGAGAGCAGATGCTCTCACTTTACCACATCTGGCAGTTTTTCTCATGTATGCTACTTCTTCATCCGGTGTGTGTGTGTGTGTGTGTGTGTGGTGGGGGTGAAAGGGAACAGAGAAAAAACACAATAGAGACAGAGACCGAGAGAGAGAGAGAGAGAGACTTGCAGTGCAAATTATGGGAAGTGAGAGTGAAACACTTGAGGCTTTGGACATCAAAGATGTAAATCTCATATCTTTATGCTAATCTGACTCAGGTGAGCTGGCTGTGTCAAAGAAGCCCTCTCTCCCTGCTTCCTGGAAAGGTCTGTTGCAAAAGTAAGAGTTTTTCTCAACACATCCGATAACCAGAAAGCATAAGCTTCCCATAAATTACAGGCTTGCAACATCACAAAACCATTTCACGCTCACGAAAAGAAACATGGCAGGGATAAAATCTTGTGACAAAACAACAAAAAAGTATTTTTTCCCCCTTTCTTTTTTACTGGAGTCAGTCAATGTAATAAAACATAAAATCAAAATAAAAAGACCTTAAAATTACTTTACGATACTTTCCCTGATGTGGCCTTCCTGGAAATCAAATAACATGAGCGCCATTCAAATGTCCATTTGTTCCAGTAATTCAGATATGACACAGGGAAAGGCCTCATTACACTCCACAGCACATCACGTGTACACTCCTGTTTGAAGCATTTTCAGTCTGCATTAGCTTTGATATTTGAAATAAGGCATTATTTGTCACTAACTATATGTATGTGTGTGTGTGTGTCTTCTCACCACTCTCTCAAGTCACCATCAGTTTTTCTGACCAGTGGTTAAAGGTCACACAGAGCATGTTTGTGAACATTATAGTGTAAAGGGGGATATCAACATGTAAATGTGTAACAAATGGGACCTAAGGGTCAGTGAGGCCACATTTGGTCACCTGCATAAGCAAATGCAAAGCTCGCCAGCTGCATACAGGTAGAGCTTTTGTAGTCTCCTTTACTCAGACAGTGTGGAAAAACAGTGCAATACTAATTCAAATATTTATTGATTTACCTATAAATGATTCAAAAGATTTATATCTGGAGCAATAAAATACATATTTATCTTAGATGACAGATAAGATGCTTTCAAAGCCACTTACAATGCACACTTTACACATGAACATTAGCATTTGTAATACAGGGTATTTTGCTCTCATTCACAGGAAAATTCCACATAGAGTGTTTTCCCATATGACACGACTGTTCCCAAAAACAATTTCACTTGCCAAATAGCTTGCTAAATTAGGGAAACAGGAAATGCAGGATTCCAACATGTGACAAGCGGACTGCATAAGTGTCTTGTAATCAAAAGTGAGGCTGGCTCCTGTTTTAATATTATTATACGCATGCAGACAACAGCTTGAACATTTGTTTAAGGTAAATTGGGAAAGGATCTGTAGTGATAAGACTTTTCCATTAGCCATGAGTATGAACTTAAATGCAGACAACACAGAATATCCAAAAGCAGCTGCATTACATTAGGAAGCTGTCGAGAGGAATTTCTCTTCTAATAAGTGTGTGCCGCTAATTTGTTGCTAATTTGATACATCTGGTCTCAGATGAATGTTGCTCACATAATTTCATCCAGTAAAATACAGCTAGCACTAGTTTTATCCTAACAACACCGAAGTTACAGAATCAGTGTGGGAAATGTCTATGCATGCAAACCCTGTATGTGTGCACAGGGTGTAGAGCTTGAAGTTTATAACTCAACTTCTGTGGAAGCTTTAGTACAGTGGTCAGCTAACTGCTGACATCAGCTTTCTTTGGAGCTATACTTACTAAGAAACCACTCTTATCAGTTCCCTTGAAGCTCATTGGCGTGAGTTAACAAAGTGTTAACGTAGTACTTGTGAATGATTAAGCAACACAATGGAATAACTACAAATGGTGTGATACAGAAGTGCAACAACTGCTTCCTCAGACAATCATTGTTTGCTTTAAAAGCCATGTGAAAAATTTACAGTACACAGTTCCCTGTGTGGAAATATTTGACTGTGGGCTTGTGTTCACTGCAGGTCAGTTCATTGAGATGTGTGTGAAAGGAGAATTGATTGAAGTCCTAAATCTGGAAACATATGCCACACATGGACACCTCTGAGGTGCAGCATTTAACAGCACCAAAGTCACAGGAGAAGGGACTTTCATGGAAATCAGTTTGCTGAGGGGAAATTGTCAGGAGAACAAGAACAAAGGCACAAAAACAGAAAGTAAGAGACAGAAAGGTGGAAACGTTATGCAGCTGTGAGAGAAGATGGGAAAACTGGCTAAACACAAGCACCTGAAAAGAGAGTAGTACTCCTCCCCTTTGAGATGCAGGGTATAGACCTGTTATTCCCCTCTTTACAGGAATGGCTGACCACACTGTTACTGTAGCAACCAGGTGACATGGCATGATTCGCTGAGCAAATAGGTCCAGCGGTCAGGCAGCCTGACAGGGTATTGAGACCACAGCGCCTGACCCTGACCAGAGCAGATTGACAGTGACGCCAGCCAAAGCCTGGCATTCACCCACCTGCTTCTATTGAGTCACTCAACCATTTCCAGTCGAATAGGCACAGTTGTGCAGGCCGCGCATAGACAGACAGACAGAAAGGAGGAGAAATTTGGCACAGTTTCGTGAAGACCTTGAATAAATGAGTGCTCTTTTTCGATAAGATGGAGGATCTGTGCCTGTCTTTGCCTGTAAGGGGAATGTGTGAAGCCTGTGAAGACTTGTGGGTCAGTCAGACACTAAATCAATTGTCCAATTATCAAATCAGTCAGGTTGAATTTTCTGGACTCGACTTCAGAAAAATGTTCTACTAGAGCTGAGAAAATTGATTTTATGTACTCTTTACGGTGACTATCTGCCTCGAGATTACCACATGTACCTTTCTGTATTTTCTTTTCTGCACTTTACAGATAGTCACTTCAGGACAGTATAAAAATCAACTTGCAGAAACTTGCTTCAGTTACGTTATCTATCACATAGAATATTTAATTGCTTTGTAATAGGGTTCTTATTTGCTCATTGTGCTATAAGTGAGTGAAAGTGCTGGACTATTTACATTTTTATCGATGTTGTATTTTTTCTTACATTCATTTCATCTGGTCACTGCAGCATGGTATAAAAATTAACTTGCAAAGACATGCTTGAGATAGTTAATCTATCACATCAAAACATTTTTGAAGCATTTTCTGGCTATTTCTGGTCCCAAAATTTGTGTGATACCAATCTCTGGATGCCAGATTTATGCTTCCACACCTGAACACACGCCTGGAAGACTTTGTAAATCCAGGAATATCTTCTATTACGTTACAATTTAACAATAATACGAGAATTGTTATACTCAGTGTGAATTCCTGCGTCAATCATGTTCAAAAAGCTGATTTTTTTTTGTAGAATTTACATAAATACATGTAAAATAAACATCAGATGCAATTAAAACAGCTAAAACAATTCCAGTGTGTTAGGAGACAAAACACAAAGAAATAACAAAACTGTTTTCTTCTGGGTGCGATTAAATGATGGTGTTTTGATGGATACTCGCATTTTTGAATCATGGGATGCTGTGGATGATGGAGAAAGAGCTGTTGTTGCACAATGAATCAGCCAGACTGCATTTGCTCAGCCTGAGAAACCCAAGCTCCTCCGGTCTTAGGTAATGCCATAGTGTGTGCAGGCGGCTGCACGAGTGGATCATATGACACGAATAAAGACTGGGGCGAGACACTTCCATTTTTAATCAACTCACTGACAGAAGGACTTTCTTTTTTTGTGCTCCTAGAGCTGAAAGCAGCAATAAAGTCCCATCGAACAGTGTCACGTGCCTATAGATCATGCTTTATGTGGTCAGTATGGCAGCTAAATCTTGAAAAAGTTTTGAGCTGACTTTTGAGTTGCAGTATAGTAGTCTACTGAGCCAAGTTCTTGAATGACTAATGGATTAACTTAGAAGTGCTGAGTAGAATATGAGAGCATGGGGTTACACAGATAATTAGTTTATTTAAGATGCATTGATGAGAGTTTAATGTAGAGATGGCATAATATTGGGAGAACAGCAAAAGGGAAATTATGTATGTGTATCTGTATATCTATCTATCTATAAAAATCTTTATGTCTCTATATACTGTATATATATATATATATATATATATACATATCTAAACACATTTATTATACTATATAAACAGTATTTAAAAGTGTTAACATTAACTTGGTATGGACTGGTCAGAAATACACTTTTCCCTTTTCTTAAAAAATGAAAAAAATCCTTTATTGTGAAATTGACTGTAAAGGGGTGTTTCATCAACCCCCTTTCTGTTTAATTCTGTTTAAGTCATTTTATATTTACAATTTCACATGAATCATCATCATAATCACCTAATAAAGAAATATAACATGGAATTTTGGCAGTGAGACAGTGTAAATCCCTAGCTCAACTGTTTCCTCTTTCCCATGAATCAGACAAGATCAACAGATCTGGTGTTTCATGGATCTGCAATATCAGCAGATGACAAAGTTCACAGACAATCAGGATGAATTTCACTGAAAGTCAGGGTGTTGTTCATTAACTTATAAAGTCATATGGCATGTCCAAGAGCATGAATTTGTAAAGAGCTGGTAGTTTTGTGTATGTAGCCTAGGGTAACCTTTACTCTGAAAACATCTGTTTCTATTCTTGGTGTTTGTTGTGACCTCCATCTTGCTGTAATATTTTAGCACCAAGGAGTATTGCTCCATAGACAAAGAAATAGTACAATTTAGGTCATGCCTTCTCTGTTTCCTAGAAGAGGTAGGGCGAAGGGATGAGAGAAGATAAATCAATCCAGAGAGAATAGTTGGACAGATGTGTGGAAACCTGGCATCTTTCTTTACTTCAACTCCTGGCTGCAAAATGGAGTGCATTTGAATCCAGCCTCCATCCATCTTGTCTAACTCAAATTCAAGCTTCTGTCTGTTTTCAATGGGAGATGATGGAGACAGTGAATGGAGGTTTAGGGATGCGTAGAGATTGGGTATGTGTGGTGGGCAGCAGGGGTTGGCAGCAGCAGCAACAGTGAGCTCATGTAAACCCTTCCCAACTTGGACTGACTTCTGTTTTATCCCCCATGATGACCTTCACAGAGTAAATGGTGTAAATGGCCCCTTCTGGATCGTGGTGGGAGGGATCTTGCCTTGCAAGTGTAGGGCACAGACTGGGTTATTATGATGGAAAAGGGCATATAGTGACCGTGCTGCAGCACTCTTTGCTTTGACAGGTCAGCAATATCTACGGGAATGAACCTCAAACATCTCAGCAAATCCAAAGTGATGGCGCTACATCCGCATTTGGGACTCCGCAGCTATAAGCAGTCGGCAGATGTTAGCTGTGTAAATGGAAACAAGCTCTATCCTTGAAAACACTGCGTGATTGTTTGTTTGTTTACCATGTAAGTATGTGACTCAGAGCAGCTTTGAGAGGGAGATGTTCGCCCACGTGCACACACACACACACACAGCAAAAAGACCATAATGTGGGCCTTTGTTCTGCCTCCACATGAAGGGATCAGAAATGGGTCAAAAAGGCATTCCAGACACAAAACAAAGAAATTTTCTCCTATGAGACATGGGCGTTGACATTGTCCACATGAAAGCCCCCAGTCAACTCTCTTTCAAAAAGTCTCTGCAGAAAGAGGTTGCGACAAACTTGAACCTTTAAGACAATAGATCCCTGTTCATTGTTATTTTCAAAAAGAGAAGGACAAGAAAATGTCTGCAGGGTCATTTCAAAATTTAAAAAAAATGGTGGAGGTTTGGAAATATATGAAGAGAACACATAATGGACAATGCAGGAGTCTAGTTTGGTTGCAGCAACATGCAAACCTTAAGGATGATGTCACTGTTAACGCAAAGAATTGTTGCCCAAAAATGTGTTTGCATATATTACACTGGAGGAAATGAAATAGAGCCACCGCAGGACAGGGTGCCTCACCGAAATACAATAGAACAGGAGGAAACAGTGCCAACACCCCGCAAGGCCTTACTGGAAGCAGAGTGCCCTCTGGATTACTTCACATCACACATGTTTGTCACCTCATGCTGCCAGCAACGAGTAATTTAATGACTGGCACACTGAACAAAACCCCCCAAAACAAACAAACAAACAAACAAAAAACAAACAAAAACCCCCAATTATCTCTTGTGCAATAGTGTGCACAGCCAAGCCCTCACCTTGAAACCTTTTCATAATAATTCTCTGCGGTTTTGTTATGATTCTCATAACATAACCTTGACTATGAGTTTTTATGTTTTGGTGTTTGAAATAAGGTGGAAAAAAAACAACTGTAGAGGCTGATCAGATGAAGCTTAATGTAACTATGATTTACTTTAATTCCACTGTCATTGAATATCAGCAAAGTACGAAGCACCATAATTGAAATACAGCTGAAAGTCACAGTGTTGTGCCCCCAAGTTCACGACAACATAATGAAGGAGTGTATTTTTGGTGAACACCGGCATTGTTTTGTAGACAGGAGTGAATAAGGGTCTGTGCATGGTGACAAGTGGAGAAAATGGGAGAATTCTGACACCTGGTGGATGATGGGATACAACCAATGAACAGTTTGTGTAGAGGAAGGTTGGATCTGTGTGAACGCTGCATACATTGTGTGTCCATCTGGATGATTAATTACTCGCCCTCACTGCATGCTTAATGACTTAGTGAGTGAGCTCCTGCTTATCACAAGAAACCAGTAGCAAATATTTAACACACGGATAATTGTTAATGGGTTTGGTTATGGGCTATTGCTAAATTTAATACATTTTATACATGGTATAGTTACAGTATTTTCATTCATTTGCAAAAATACTTTTGCTCTGTATATTTCTACAAAATGTTAATGTAGTAACGTACTAATCTTCCATTTCCCTTATAGGCCATCCGACGAGCTTGGCTAAAGCCTTACTGCTCTGAAATATTTCAGTAAGTACTGGAAGGTCTGAATGACAGTCAAGGTGGATATATATTTGCTAATTTTAAAGCTGGTTTAATCAATATTTTGTATAAACAATAGATCAGATAATATGTGTAGATATGTGTTAAAGGTGTCACTCATAATGGCAAACACAGATTTCTGCATTTATCCTCAGTGCTTTTTAGCATCTTTTAGCAATCATCATTGTTTTGGTTGTATTTGTTGTATGTGTTTGTTGTATGTGCTTACTTTCAAACATCAGCCAGTGTCTGCTCCAAGCAGAGTTGTATGTGGATTCACATGTGACACACAAAAGAAACATTATTTTGATTTATTTGATAGTGCTGCAGGATTTGTATATGTGCCAAAATCTTTAGCAGGTAGGGAATCTTTATTTTCATATCTGCTTTGCTTTGTAAGCTTCTGGTTGTTTTTCACAGTATTCCTTGGAGCACACTGTGAAGGTTGCAGCATGCTGTGGTTTAATCACAGCATTGAAAGCATTGACTGCAGTTATTTTGGGAGCTCTTTATTTCAGGAGCTTTCAAGAATTTTCCCACACGGACTAAGCAGCCTCTCTTGATTTAGTGGGGAAAAAATAAAGAAAATTGTCTCTAGGTTTATATGAGTTTATGCAGTGAACGTCATAAGGATGCAGGTGGTGACTGAAATCAAATTAGAGACCATGTGTATCATGGTTCATTGGGTTACCATGACTCTGGTAGGCATGATGCCATTACAGCTGCTGCAGCCACCCTGCATGGTGTTTCCAGGCAGCAGGTAGGGAACATGAAGCCTGTTTCTCACTGGCAATTTAGTTCATGCCCTCTTTGCATTATTTTTTGGCTTAATTTAACCATATTAGCCCCACATGGGCTGCGGTTGCTGGTAATTTGGTAGCGCTTTCAAGGAAGCTGCACAGCAGAGATAAGAATACACTTGGCTTGTGCAAGGGCAATTTGTCTTTGTCCTCTGAAAGAACCCAGTAAGACAGAGAAAGTGTGAGAGAGAGGGTGACAAAGGTGGAGGAAAATATAGCCTTATGTGGAGTGCCCCCCCCCTCTCCTTTCCTTCCTCATGGCTTTTGAATGACAGCATTGTGCAGCTTTCATCCACGGGAAGCAGGCTGTTATTTTCAGAGTGGGGAATATGTGATCCATCCTTCATTAATTTTTCTCTTCATTTATTTATAATCTCTGTCTGAAATCATACTTTCCCAGTGTTTTGTCGAAATATTATTCTCTTTCTCTTTACTTACTATCACCACATATGCTTTCCAGTTCTTTTCCCTCTCAGCAGAAAGAGAATTGAAATACTTGAAATACTTTTTATAGGCTTTTTTCACTGCATAAAATCAGAAAAAACAGTGGTTATTGTTAGTTTTACAGTGATGACAGGTTCAATATGATGGTTAAACTTGGAAAATGAGCTGGACACTGACCTGGTCTATGGACTGTTGTTTTAGATACAGTTTCTTTTCATTTTTTGGACAAAAAACCCCACCTGATATTATGAATATTTTATTGCCTCAGGATTTTACTGAGGAACAGATTAAATCTTTTCTTTCGAGACATGAGTTTCGCCAAGTTGAGCAAAGGATTAAGCCTGAGTCTGAGTTCCCCAGCACACTCAGACAGTCCACTCATCTCAGCATTTCTACTCTATGGAAATGTATGTATTTTTGCATCTGTGTGTCACATAATTTATGCATCTATCTGCGTAAACTATTCCTCCCACTCCATCACTTACCTGAATGGCCAATATTTTTATTGGAGAAAACAAATGAAAATGAGATCCATGGCATCTTCAATTTCCTGCATGACCCCATTACCATTGGTACTCACTGAGAGAGGAACAGGTGTAATTAACTTTTGAAGTGGTTCCCAGGTAAGAGAAAACACATCTTGTTCACGTTCCTCCAGGGACTGAGTCCCTCCTTGGTTTATGAGATCACTCAATCCTGAGACATCAGCCCCACGCACACCTCACTTGCAGCGCCAGAATGAGGCAATGTGATGCAGTAGAATGTCCAAACAGACAGATAGAGATAAAGATTTAAGCATCCACCACAGCACTGAAGAGAGATGGTTTGAATCAGAATTTCGAGATGAATGTGTTTGAGAACTAATCAGCAGGACTCTTGTGACCCTGCAACCCTGGATGGAGAGGGTGCGGAAATACGAGAAAATTAACAGAATCGGTCACATGAATCACTCTATTCTCATTTCCAATAAGAATATATTATATAAGAGGGATGTGCTGTATATCTAAATGGGTGTTCTTTAGGACCTAAAGGCTGTATGATATCTCCTCTTCAGGGATCAGTTATTTTTCTATCACATCCACTACTCCACAGTGTACTGTATCTGTTGTGAGCCTTTAAATTACAGATTATACACTGCTCATCCACAACATTAATATCACTGAGAGGTAAAGTGAAAAATGTTGATTTTTGTATACAATGACGTGACAATGAGTGGGATATATTACAGTATATTCATGTTAGCAAGACAGGTACGACAGATCTAAACACTATTGCAGACGTCGTATCCCCTCTTCATGGCACCAGTATTCCCTGATGGCAGTGGCCCCTCTCAGCTGGATGTGCCCTGCCACACTGTGAAAATTGTTCATGAATAGTTTGAGAAACATGAGGAAAAGGTTCAAAGTATTGGCCTTTAAAATTCAACAGATTTCAGGCCAAACGAGCATCTTATGTGCTTGAAAAACCAGTTTGATCCATGGAGGTCCCAACTTGCACTTTACAGAACTTGAAAGATCTGACACTTCAGACATCTTTGTGCCTGATCCCACAGGACACCTTCAGAGGTCTTGGAGATTGTGCCTCTATGAGTATTGAGTATTAGACAGGTTGTATTGATGTCATGGCTGATTGGTGTGTATATGGATTGTATGTATTATGTTGTGGTTTCAAAACATGCACCCCTGAATGTCATGATTGATGTTGATGTTGATTGTAGCAGCTCAGTATTTACTGTACTATTTCATATGAAAAAAATAGGCATAGCAATAAAATGTCTCAGTTGCAATAGCAGTTCTCAGTAACATGTAATCTTAGATGTGGTCTACTCTATTCACAGTGATGACAGAATGTTTTAATGTGACTCCAATACATAAAATCTGATTTGCTGATACAAACCTTGTAGAGGCCACGAATATGTCATTGAAATGGTCTCGTTGATTTCCTTCCTTTCCTAAATAACTGAGTGTTTTTCAGTGTGCTGCTCTTGAATATGTTTTCATTTAAGGACACTCCATCATTACAGTAACATGGTTCAGATTGTTGCCCTTGGTGCAATGATATATTCACTTTTCCATAACATTTGAGCGAGTGGCCTGTTCATTATGATGAAAGATAGACTGAAAGAAAGCCGCGACCTGTTGGCACTGACCAGAGCTACAACACACTTGTTTCATACAGTGAATCAATAGATGCACATTTGTTTTGTATGGCTGCCACCAGCTTTTTCGACACTGAGATAATCATTTTAGAAAATAACATGTTTTATAACCTTTGCCTGAAGCATTTTCCCCTGAAAAATATATGTTATATAATGTGAATGACCATAATGAACACATTAATTTCCAACTGACCCGAAACTAAAGTGTAATGAAATTTAATATATTATGTTAACCCCATTGATGGCAACAAATGCCTAATGGAGAGACAGCTACGGTACATTGTCCCCAGACCTTTTTGGAGATGAGAGCAAGCAACACCACAAGATTTGATGGCAAAGACACATTTCACATGGGTCATCTCCAACAAGAAGGTTGATGAATTGATCATTACATGTTTGGGAGTTTTAAAAACAGCTGCCCAAGGAAAAGTTTTGAGCGATGAGTATGGTAGTATTGAGTAAAATGGGTTGTGTTTCTTCAATAAATTCTTAAAACTGAGAGCCTAGAGGTTGTCCGTGTCAAAATTACTGCACTCTGTCAAGGACAAGGCCACAAACTAAGGAGTAATGGCCTAGCACCAACTTCAGTGTTTTTTTTCTGCCAGAGAGGATTGAATTATTACGTTCCATAAAAGTTTAATGGGATTTCAGCAAGGCCTAATATATAAAAGGGGGCTGCAAGACTGAACCACTGTGCTTTGGTCCTTCCTTTATAGCTCTCTGCTCTCTGTACCATCTGAGAGAGGATTACTAGGTGGGGAGCTGCCAAACAAACAGCTGAGTGGACACAACGTTTCCTGGTTTGGATTTTGATTCACTTGCTGTGGCACATTAAATCATGTTACAAATCACAGTTAGGCAAACATGAGCCCACATTTTAAGGCTGTAGCATCTATCTCTGCCATGAGCACCCTCAGCAGAGACCGTTGCTCCGTTTTTTCCCATTACAGTGTAATTTAGAGGTGGGTTTAGTGTAGGCCCACATCTTAGGGTCAGAAATTCCACTTAAGACGCTATTAGTCGAAAGTGCATCTCACATTGTCACCCACAGCTCATAACTAATACACATTTTTTTCCATTTGGATTTCTGTCAAATGTCAAAATCATCAATGTGATCTTATCCGTTTCACTCAGTTCATACAGTCATAAATATTCCTTCATATATTACACATGGTTCAAGCATGATCTGCATTGAGATTTCTTACACTACTATATACAGTCAAGATGCAGGACAGTCGATCGAGTTGACTGATTGAAAAATTCCCATTTATCTGCGGTTCATTCAGCTTCGACAATTTTTTTCAGTAAACAGACAAAATAGAAGGGCACCAATCACTGCAAGTACCTTCTCCAATCATGATCAACTGATTGCTCAGTTGATAAACACATCCTCATTACATCTGTGTGCAGTCTGCTCTGCTTCGACACCCTTTCCCCTCAGTCCTGAAGTGCTGCTAACAGCCACATTCTCGCTTGTATTTTGCATAACAAATGAAAATTCAGAAAAAGAATTTAGTCAAAAGAAAGAGCATATAGCGAGGCTTTAAGCAATACATTGTTTCTTTTGGATTACAGCTGCTTACCTGGCTTATTTACACTTACACAAACATTCATATTAAAAGCAAAGAGTGGAAAAGCCTGGATGTCAGTGATGCCAGAGACCACAAATTTTAATGAGTACCCTGTGGAACTTTATTTGAAATTATTCAGGCTTTTTTTTTGTATATTCCATATTTCTCATAACGTTTAATGCAATGGAACCTGCATTGTTTACACTGCCCTGCTATCTCACCTAACACATATACACATTTTTGTCACAGCCTTCCCCCAGAGACTCTTTCATGACATATTGGACTCTCTTTTGGTTTTCTGTTTTATTTTTTATTGTAATTTTTTTGTGCCGTCCTTATTTCCTGTACTTGTGATTATCTGTGGCACCTTAATGTGTTTCACCTATCTTCATTATCCCTGCCTCCCTTGTGTATATAAATCTGTCTCTCCCTTTGTCTGGGTCAGTTCATCTGTTGTTGCTCTATTACATTTTGTTCTATGCTTCCTTGGTTCTCATGGTAAGTCCTATTTCTGCCTTTGCCCCTTGTTTCGGTTTTGCTTTGCTTTCATTTAGCCTTTTCTTGGACTTTGGTGGCTACTGGCTGCTGAGGGCCCTGTCTAGTTTTGTAAGCCTGTACCTTGCCTCCAGTCTGATTTTGTGTCAATCACCTTGACCCCCCTGGCACTTTTGCTGCTCATTGCAACACAAAAACAATAATGCACTGAATAATATGAACCCGACGTTGTGTTAAATCTCACTGTCACAACATCTCCAGTGGTTTCATTGGGCAAATAGATTTTTGAACTAATGTAACTTTTATAGACAACAGTGTTGTCCATAACATGCTGGTCAGACACTGCTGAATTCCTCTGATGCTGTCAGTGGCTGTTCTTTACACAAATGCTTTTCTGTCGAGCCTGACTACTGCTGTGCTTCATTTACATTCAGTCCAGCATTCCCAATTTAACCTGAGGCCCGAAGGCCAGTTAACTGCAAAACGTGTTGTCCCAGAAGTGTATTGTAAATAAAATTATGCACTGCATGATTTCTGACAGAATCTTGTTCTCCCAACATAAAAATCCCTAGGAGGCTCGTGAAATGTGATTACAGAGTCAAATTGTGTCACTGACGTTTGGAAGCATTTGATCAATGTGCCCTTATTTCCTGTTGCCTACCAACAATATGCATTCATGCTACAACTGGATTGATGTTTCATTACTTTACTGTCATGGTTGACAATAAAAAGCCATTCAGTTATGACAGCATAAGCAAGGCTTGTCATGCTTGTATGAAGAGAACAACAACACAATAAATTGTACAGCATTGCAAAGTGCTAAATGTTGTATTTTCACAGTGCTCTCTTCACTTCCAGAATGCAGAGAAGAGAAGGCTCATCTTGGACGACAACAAAGAAGAGAATATTAACTATTATCTGTCCATTAACTTCTGCAAAGCAGTTGGCAACACATGCATACATTCTGTACTGCTGAAAGCAGCTTGCAGGATCCCCAGGGGTCCACTTACTATATCTTCATCCATGATTACTGTATTTGCCAATAGGATGGGTACAGAGGGTTGTATGCAGGAGACACAAATGTACATTTTCAATGTTTCACCAAAAGTCACAATACTCAGGAGACAACAAAGTCTTTACTTTGACATTTATCAAATACTGCCTTTCAAAAGCTGTGCAAATGCAAATTACATGGTAGCAACAATGCAGCAGCTGTTCCTAGAAACTACAGTATAGCACTTCTGACTTTGCTAGAGTCTGTGTGGCTCCATTGCATGGTAGCAGAAGCTGAAGGATCAGCAGTGTTTTCACTTTAATGAATGGCCCTCAATATATATTTAAATACAGTATAACTTATGGGTGTAGTGGAATGGAGGTACAGAAGTCAGAAAACTTAAATATATCATGCACCAAAAGAAAATGATCCTGCACAGCTGATCATTTTGCCTGTGTTGATTTGTAGGGCAGGAAATTTGAAATTGGGTTGTAGATGAAGCCATTCTCTGTAAATTACTAATATGTTTTAAGACAAATCTCACAGAGCAACATTGTAAAATGTGAGCCACAAACTCTGCAAAACAGTTGTTATACAGACAACACAAGGCCAAAATTGGTTAATTATAGCTACACTATATAGTTACATTAGAAGGAGAAAAAAGCTATCCACCTTTGCAGTAATTATTCTTTGAATGGTTAGCCTCTTTTTTTCTGTTTCCGTGGCTACATTAATAACATCACTGTGGACAGGGACAAAGGACAGAAAACGAGACTGAAAGGATGAGTCAGTGAAAACAATGACGAGAAACTTGTTCAACAGCATCACTTATATTCATCATCTGTGTGTCCATGGCTGTAGTTACATGAAGCCAGCTTGCATCTATATTTTGTTTTCTTGGCCCTTTATCTACTTTTTGGACTACAATACTCTTATTTCTTTTTTATTTCAAAAATAAATAACAGCAACAAAAATACCATCCAGCCTGTTGGCTTTTAGCTTCACGCAATCTATAACATGGCGATGGCAACACCAGAGTCATAACGTCCCTTCATTTGAGTTATTCTGGCAGCTAGCATGAGCAGCATGCCGGTGGCCACCTCCAGGCTGTAGGAGAGCCAGGCTGCGGCTAAGGACCAGCCAAAAGACACGTCCACATAGGCGAGGTTCTCTGGGGACACGATCTGCTGGAACTCCTCCATGGCCTGGTTTGAATATTTGATGTAGATGCTGATCCCGGACAGGGTGAAAAGACCTGTTGGTGCACAGAAACAGACAGATGGTACCATTAGAAAAAAAACCCTTCCAGATTTCAACACACCCTCTTGTGCTTCTAAATGGATCCATCTTGAGGGATTGGACTGGATTCTCTAAAGATGAGGCTCTCAGCTTTTATATTGAGCTCATTAAGTAAATAATAGTTTCATTAGCAAATAATCTTTTCACTGCCTTATCTCCACATAACCCAATGGATGGTATTAGAAAATAAACCTGTAAGTCTATGAATGAGAAACAATTATATTATTTTCGAATCATTAAAGATTTAAAACAGATGTAAGAAAAAAAACTAATTCATATGCAAATCAATCCAGCAAGATGCTTCTTAATTTAATCAGAAGCAGGAGTCTGGTGTATAGTATGAAGCTTCTGCTGTATTGGTTTCGTGTAGTGGTTTTAATTCTTGTATTCCCCAACAGACAGATGACACATTTCGCATAGCAATTATCACAGAGGTCAGCCCACAACAATAACTAACACTGAATGTCAATCCCCAAACATCTTAAATACTGAGCAGTCACCAAAACATAAACAGTTCAGGCTGACCTTTTGTGTTGCACCATGGAAGGCAGAACCGCTGCACACTACAGAGTCATCTGCAGCAATTAATCTCTGTCAATTACCCATTATTTAAATCACAAGTACAAGTAGTGTGTCTCATTTGCATACAAAGACAGTGAGAAAAGATTGAAATAAATAAAAGATTATTTTCACAAACTTGTTCATTGACCGTGTTAATTGTGTCTGCTGAAATGCATGTTTAGATGATTTGTGTAATGTGCACTAACTAACTTTTAACTCTTTTAATAGGTTGACAGCAGCGTTCAGTTGCAGAGTCATGAGTTGAGGAAATAGCAAATAATGTCCAAGATGGACATGTCAGTTTTTCCACAGATCACATTCACAGAGGCCTGTCCAGAGTACAGAGAGACAGATTAATCACTGCTGCAGCACGTGATGTGAGTGTTCAGAGCGGGATTTCAAAGACCCATTGGTAACAGCTCAACATAAACCTTTGTGTTTGGGTATACGATCTGTGAAACTCAAAAAGGTAGCTAATGCATTATAACAGTAGGACTAAAAGCAGAACAAAACACTGGCATCCATTATTCCTCTTTTGTTTACCTAAAATGAGAGGTTTTGAAAGCACAAGAGCTTTGTGCTTCTCAGTCTTTTGATGTAGGGACATGGACAGGACATTCGGTTCAAAGAATGAAACTCAGCTGTCTCATGTGCGTGACATCGGAGGCTGGGCCAGTCAGCAGAGATGGCCAAGTATATAATGACACCTTCAGCTTCTGTGACAGATTCATGCTTTCACTCTCAACCTCATTCAAATCGAGAATCAAACTCATTCCCTTTGAGTTCAGACTTACTCAGATCCATGATTTGATGGACTTTGCATCTCCTCAGCAGCTCAACCCTTCACAGTGAAGCTATTGTTTTTTACTGTACTGCTAATGAAAGTGTCCTCACTATACTGATCGAACCAAAGACTGTCCAATGTCAGTTCAGTTCAGTTTATATTTTCGATCACAGTTCTCTCTCACATGGACACATAAAAATAAATGCATTATCTGATGGGTGTTGTTGTACACCTGCAATATATCAATGGCCTGTCCATTTGCTCACACCCAGGTTCTACTAAAAGAAAGTGAAACGTTGTTCATACTTTATAGCAATGGAGAATAACACAAGAAAGAGCCAACCAATGACTCCAAGGGATCATTTGATTAAATTGTTCAATCACAGACAAGTTCTGCTGCAATTTTGTGCCACTTCACTTGATCAGCAATCACTGTGTGCTGTGATACTGTTAATTATGTCCATATCCATACTGAGAGTGTTTGGTGGTCGGAGGGCTAAAATAAGGTTCAGGCTCAGCCGGAACCAGCTTGCAATTATTATACAAATATGACTATGCTAAGAGAAAAAAATGACCTCAGCAAATTGTTACAAGAAACTATTTTCTATTCAGACTATTCTACAAAAAAACAACAACAAAAAAACCCATCAATACTGATTCAGCCTACGTGAGTGCCTGTCAGAGTACCACAATCATCTCACTAAAGTTCTACTATAATTATCGGAATGTCTTGAGTCAGTCATGCAGCGTGTATTCACAGTTTCTGACAAACAGATTGGACAAAGAGTCAGAAGTGTTGCATAGTGCTGTCACACCACCAATCTAAAAGTGCTTTGTGACTTCATTTTGCTTATTTTCATCAATGACTCCCCATCTCCAGCCTCCAGCCTGTGTGCAAAATACGATCATTCTCTAACTCAACTCAATTAAGTCAAATGGGGCTTGTAATGACCACGGGGACGTATTTAATATGTAGCTGCAGATTCAACCTGAATTTTTTTCCAGTCCACTGCAAGACATGATATTTATGTGGTTCAACAAGCAGTTTGACCGTACAGCTAACAGAAAGGTTGAAATGAGGTTCAAGTTGTTGCCTTTAGTCAGAAGTGAATCAGAGGTAAGTGAGAGCAGCTGACATTGAATTTTCAAGGTTTTCATGGTGTACAGCAAGCACACACACACACCTGCATGTGTAGGATTTGCCACCCACACACTTCTTCTTGTGCCGTACACACCAAGCCAAAGGATTTGCTTCAGACTAGACTGGCATTGCGAAAGGTTCAGGAAAAAAGAGAAAACAATAATTCTGTGTCGACTTACTGCAGATGAGAAAATATGTTGCTGATCCAGCTAGCAAGTTAGGGCTGCAGGCCAATGAACTGACAAGTCCAAAAATCCATCCAAACACCAACAGGACCAGGCTTAGAGGCAGTAGGATGACCACCACCTTATGCAAGCCTGCTGAAACACATGTGCACACACGCAGAACGGTGCTTGTAAACGGCAATGATGTGATTTCTTGAACTAGGGCCTGATGTACAAGTCAGCTAGATTTTCCCTTACTTCTAAGTGCAATCATTTTCAAAGACAGTTGTGAGTTTCAGATTGATTTCTTCCATCTAGGGGGCCATTGGTTTTCATTTACATTATCAGCAGGGTTTGAAAATTATCTTGCAGAATACTGAGACTTTCTTAAAATAGTGTTTGCCACAATGGACAATATATACTGCATTTATTTCAAAGTTGCTAATAAAGTGTTTTTATAAACACTGAAGACACTCTGACATCCAAGATCTTGAAAAAGCATGCTTTTTAATCTCAGAAAATGACCAAATAAACACCATGCTTTGCAAAATGTTCATTTATGCTCAGTGACTGTCTCCTGGATGTGACTGTCTGACAATACAGCAGCCACCAGGACTTATCAATACTACAACTGCCAGGAATCAAAATCATGCACTATTCAGGCTCCCAAAAATCCATTTAGTTATCAACTCCTTTTGTCAGTAGGTTTACCACTCACCAAGAAGGTGCCTTTCTGCCTCTGACAGGCTGGACATATTTGCTGTGAAAGAAGGGATGACTGAATTCCTGTTTGCTCCTGAAAATGTCAAGGGAAAAGGTTACACATGATAGGACATGTGGACAGAGCTGTAGGTCTCTGCAAAAATGCTGCTGGATACCAAGCAGTGTGATTTAAAAAAAAAAAAAGTATTTATTTTTTTAATCTCAGAGCCCTGCAAATAATTATCCGTACACCTGGAAATATAACACATTGAATGATTAAATTGATGGACCAATTTTCTAAACATCTCTTTTTCATCTCATCCCTGCAGGTGTTGACAGTTTTGCACCGAGAATTTGCATCGGTGCTTGTTCCACACCCTCCAGTATGTGTCACAGGTGAGTACTGCTTGAAGAGCTTCAAACATTACCTTGTCTCATTACTTGGCATTTACTGTGTGAGCTATGATGCGCCACCATAGCAACAAATTGGACACCTCTGGGACCTCAAGCTGTGCAGCCAACAAGCAGATAATATTTCAAGTGGGTCGAAAAAATATGTTTCCTTTCTATCTGCCGCCTCCCGTGTTTTCGCCTGCAGCTACCGGGGGAGGATTTGTGAGGAGTTACAGTTGCCGTAGTTATTACTGAAGATATTACGGATCTATTATTGCACATTTACGCAGCATCTGTGGTCAATTAGCATAAGTGAAATTATGAGAATTTTATCGAGTTAATAATTCAACATACGGCCGTCTGTGCCATTAATTCCCCAAGCATAAAAAATGGAACGTCACCTGTTCTGTGCCTCAGTGTCGAAAAACTAAGACGTACTTGCTTCGGCCCCCTCAGCCCTGACAGTGTGATGGAGGTGGGGTGGTGGTGGCGTGGGGCCAAGCATGAACAAAGATCTCAAAGCATCACATATAACCCAATGTATTTAGTTCTTTTTTGTCAACGTGAGAAGCGATCCTACTGGTATTTGCGCAAGTCAAAAGACGCAGCAGTAATTAGAAAAATCATGTTAAAACATAATAAACCTTATGAATCTTCGGTGCCTTTTAACCACAATAGTGTGACGGATTCTCAAAATTACTCTGGCCAGGCAGCGCAAAAGTTATTCTCGGAAAATGAGTGATGCATTTAATTTTATTACATCTCCTCCTGTAATGATTCATATCCTCTGAATTAAATCTCACGCAAACTACAGACGGTGGGCTGAAGTTGATCTGACATACCTTCATTAATTCTCCACAGTCCAGAATGTGAACTCAGGTCGTCTGGACCTGTGTAGTTGGGTTTATTCACATCGATGATGTACCAATAATCAGTCCCAATTGCCACAGCGAGGAGGCTAAAACTGAGCAAACCTGTAAAACCAGCAGCAAGAACCACCAATCCGTACCTCATTATATACGCTCCACACGCACAGCGCAGTAACTCTAATATTCTGCGGAGTGTTTATATTTTCCTACACTGTAATATCCATCGACGCTCCAGGATGTGCGATGCGTAAAAACTGTCCAGCTGGATCCTTCCCATAGCTAAAATGAAGTTTAGGATGGAAACTGAGAAAAAGGCAAATCCCTTTAATTGCTTCCAATTTACTTTAAAATTGTGTTAAATAAAATAAAAAAGGAGAAGAGAGATGCGCATTTCTCTGCACCAGTAGCCTAATTGTGCCTGACAGCAGCAGTAGCGCTCCTGGATTGATCCACAGAGTCTGGCTGCTGAAATAAAGCACCGCTTTTCCGGTGCCGTGTTTCAGAATAAAACTCTGACCAGGAAAAATGTGTTGTGAGGGTGGTTGAATATGATCTTTTGGATGCCAAACAGCCCATATCCGGCAGCAGTTTAGTCACTTGAAGTTTACTTTACGATTTAACTGTCAATTAATTGCAGCTTGGTGAAAGAAAACGGCAGCAGGATGAGGTCGAACCAGACTAAATAAATGTAAATCAACATTTAAGCCTAATGTGCCTGCTCCTGATAACCAATCCTTTAAAGTCAATATTCATTTTGGACATATGGATTTAAGAAGTTCTGTTGGTATGAGACCTTGGTTACATGAAATAATTAATTAAAACATATATTACGAAAAGTTTTAGGGCTACTTTATGATCGCATATTTAGTTACCAGTCATACTGTAGTTCAAGTCTTCCTGTTGGCAGGGCAGCGTAGATTTGTTATAACTCTGTAAATCGACATGGATTTCAGCTATGTTTAAAATATTTTATTCGAACAACAGTCAATATTATATGAGGAACATTAATATAAAGCCATTGAGAGACAATATATACACAGCGAGTCGTAGCCAGTGCAAATATAAAATAAAAATACATGAATTTTGGGGAATTTTTCAGCCTTTCCATTGAGGAATCTTTGGCAACTATCATTGCAGCCTGATGGACTGCAGCATTTCCTAACCCCACCATTCTACCTTGTGAAACTGCCTACCCTCAAGTTGCAATGGGACTTGAGTGAAAAGCAATTTTCAAGTCTTCCCACAAATGTAGAGTTGGACTGAGGTCTGGAAGCCAATTTGTTCACTTCTCCAGGTCTTTTTTTGGAAATTCCTGTTATTCATGTGAAGCCTTATGGCATTACGGTATTTTGCCATCTGCCCGGAAAATAGGTCATCCACCAAGTAATAATCATTTTCATTATGGATTACTCTGTCCATTATTTTTTCGATCAATCATTTATTCTATAAAATGTCAGACATAGACCAAAATAGGATTCAAGGATTCAAGGATTCGAGGATATCCACTCCAGTTTCTCCATGTTCAAGGTGATGGCTTTGAATGTTTGGTCAAAGATCTTAATTCTAACACAGAGGCTATGCAATAAATCCTGAACACATCTACATTCTTGATGATAGGTTATATTGTAGGACTGTTGTGTTAGACTGCATTTATTTTAGTCAGGTGTATCTAATACAGGGAAACTGAGTGTAGAATTGGCACTGATAGATCTGCCATATTATGCAGTACTTTATATGTTTGAGTAGCACTGTGATTCAGTGGTTAGCTGATGCACTGACAGTCATTAAAACCTACAAGAAATTTGAAGCCTCTCGCTATAGGATACATACGGTAACCATTGTTGCCAAGAGGTGTATCTACACAATTGCTGTACACTCCTTTTAAATTCTTAATATTCTGCACTCTGTGTCATTAATAAAATATGACTTTCCACTGTCTTTTCCTGAGGAGGTTGTCGGCACAGCCAGCTCACAAATAAGAACACAGTAAAATAAATTGAGGCTTTGACAAGCATCCCAGAAGTTTTCAGTCAATAGAAAGTCAGGTACACACAAGCTGTTTTCAATGCAGGTTGCTGTTGTTTTTCAGAAATCCAGATGGGTGGCAAATTAAAGGGAAAAGAACAACATAAAGTTAGGAGTTGCGCCACCACATGCTGTCAGAATAGCTTCAGTGTGCCTTGGCATTGATTCTCCGAATCTAAGGAAGTCTATCGATGATCACAACTCTCCCAAAAGACTTTCCCCCATTTGGTGTTTTGATGATGGTGGTTGAGAGTGCTGCCTAACACATTTTTTCCCCAAAAAAGGTGTCTGATAAAACTGAGTTTCAGTGAGGACTGAGTTTGCCTGCTTGAGATCTCCCAGCAGGGAATTCCACAGCTGAAGGGCCTGGACATCAAATTTAGAAACCATTACTAGGGCCCTGTTAGAGGATCTTAAGCAGCAATGAGGCTCATACGGAGCTCACAGATTGCAGATGTATGCATGAGACAAACCGCTTAAGGCTTTAAAAACAAGTGGTAAAATCTTAAAATCTATTCTCTAAACTTCCAGGGAGCCAGTGAAGGGCAGCAAGGATTGGTTTAATGTGGTCATTTCTATTGGTTCATGTTAATACCCTGGTAGCAGAGTTTTGTATCAACTGCAGTCTTTGGGTGTTTTGCCTGCTGATATCAGAATAGAATGCACTGTAATAGTCCAGCTTGGGTGAGATAAAAACATAGGTGACCTTTTCTAAATCTGCAGAGGAAAAATATGACCTGCTCTGGCTGTCTCAGTCGGGCAAACCAAGACTGCACCACTTCAGTCACTCGAGTAGTAAAAGGACAATTCTGAATTAAAAATTACAACTTGGTTGCAGGCTTTTAGACCATTATTGAATAAGGCACTAAGATTAGAGGACAGATCATTAATGCTGCTCATGTTGCGGTCACAGGGGGTAATTATAATTACCTCTGATTTGGAGTCATTCAGCTGCAGGACGTTTTTGGACATCCAATTTTTAATTTCATCGAAGCAAGACATAACACAGGACGTATCCATGAAAGCAGACTTCATTGGGACATGTAGTTGGTGTCATATGCATAGCAATGGAAAACAGTGTCATGGCTCATGCAACCTTTCAGTTGTGCCTCAGCAAATGCATTCACTGTGACACACCAGACAAACCCCAATGTGAGATCCAACCAGTGTCGACAGCATATGTCTTCATAAATGACCAATATATATCCATCTTCTCAGGCAGGTGACCTCTCAGTGACATGCAGACTGCTTGGGTTTATCCATCATGATTATTGAGGGGATAGTCTTTTTTCACAGTGGTGTTGTCAGTTCTGTTATAGGATGGAGTTGTTGGAATAATATATCATTTTAATGAGAATGTTTACCAAAAATGAAGCTAAAATGTGAATGACAGATGAAAAGTCAAACCACTTTATTTTCGTTAACGCAGTATCCTATCCGTTTGATTTAAACATAATTTCAGCTCCAGACTACTAATCAACCCTGAGATACTGATGTCTTACCAACACTGACAAGGATGATTTTTAAAAATTATTTTGTATTTATTATGTTGCAAAAAAGAGAGGCTTCACACAGCACATGTTTTATTGGAAAATCAAATTTAAAACTACCCTGTTCATTATCTAGCAATCGGTGGCACTGTTCTAAGAAGTTAGAGAAGAGCTGACAAACTGCACAAGTAATTAATGATCAAATAGATGCTGTCTGAGTCTCAGCATCTGTAAAAACTTCACATCCAGACATCCAGAATTACAAAGACTAACTGAGCAGATAATGTCTTTTATTGAACCCATAGCAGAAAGAATTAAAAGTTGTCCTAAATTAGCAATTTGATTTCCAAACAAAAATTTTCAAATGTTTGCAACTTTACCGCACTTGTAAACCCATGTTAAAGGTTTTCTTTCACTCTTTTCTTTTATTAGAATACCTCAAATGTCATCTTAGGAAAGCAGCACTGAAATGCCATTATGTGAGTGGTTGAGTCGCAGGTAATAGTGTAATCTCTTGAAGTGCTCTTGGGTGTCTTTACCTACAAGAGGAGTTGATGCAGATGCACGTACTGGTTTGCCACTTATTTTGCAGACTTTTGCAGAAATATGCTCCATTCCATTTTCTGTTACAGGCTGATGTGTACACATTTTAATAAAGAAAAGCTTTGTCTCGCTTTAAATTAACAATTGTTGAAAAGATTTGCTTATTTGTGCAATGCTCGGTTTAAACCCTACAAAATTACTGCAACCTTATGATTACTACTACCAAAATGAACAACAAAAACCAAATCTTTTTTGGAAGCACATTTTTTTTTACTGAATTTCTGTAGAGGAATCATTGCAGTGTAAACCATGTAACCATGTAAGTTAGTGGTTCACCCTTGTTCTGTAACTGGTAGTTTGAACCCTCTGACTTCCAGCTTTATGAAATGTTTGCACCATCATATGCAGTACAATTGAACTAGTGGACATGTCGCCTGAGGTTTGTCTTGCTGGTATTGTTCTGTTACTCTGTTTTCATATCGAGCTATGCAGCAGTGGTCTTTGTCCTTAACCAACCTTGAATCAGTGAAGCATCGTTGACACGACAAAAGAAATTCCCTGAATGGATCATGTTCTAATGTGTGTTGTGGATGACAAAATCTGTTCTGGATTTGCAGAGTCATTTGAAGAATGTGAGTGAAATGGACCCAGCCACATTATATCCAAACTGTGAAAGACAGTCATGAGAGCTGATGTACCAACAGAGTGTCAGACAGTATGACACAGTAAACAAATTCAGCCTGTTCCATCTCTTACTCCGAGTCTTTCTGTCTATTCTTTTTATTGTTGGCACAACTGACTCTGAGCTGCCAGGTGTTTCTCAGTGCCTCAGTGGCCCCTCATGTATTTCTCATCTTCACAGTTTTCTCAGTTTCTGCTCATTTACACTTCCCAGAAAATCTGCCACTCAGTTTTGTCTGTTCAGTGCTAAATTGCATTGACTTTAAGTTTTTTGTGATAGATGTCCAGTGGCTGATGTTTCTTTTCTCTTTTGCAGTAATTTGGTTGATTCAGATTGTATGAAGTCCAAAACTGTTGGATCAGATGATCCTTATGGTTCTTGTGGCTGAGAGGACTTCTCTTCTCTTCCTCTCTGTAGCTTTTTAATGGTGAGAGCTCTTGTGTTTTATGGCTCTTTTTGGATCCTAATTAAAAGTGGAAATTGGTCTGTTTGCTTCTGTGTTGTGTTTCTGTGACCCCTGAGGCTACTGCAAATTTACGTGTGCAGGGTTTCAGTTTAGTGTTTGGCCAGTATTCCCAAACTTTACAACTATAAAGTAAAACTTGTTTAGTTATGATTTCAATATATGAGTTGGTAAGTAGGTGTCGAGATTGATCTTCACCCACAACACAGACACACATGGCCAGATCATGACATCCAAAATGAAATGGCTGATAGATATAATTCGTTTGACTATGCAGAATTTTATTGTGTCTTTGTTTAAGCTCAGTGGCACCAATTAAACCAAGCTGGAAGAATAAGATACAGATAAGGCAGTTGATGTGCCTATTTAGATTTTGATGGTAACATTACTGCATACAACCAGAAGTCATTTATTGTCAGTATTGAACACATGGAGAGCAGGGATATCTGGATATAAGTTATATGCTGCATTAATTTTGATGCTATTTTGAACTGTCCATTACTAGACTGACAGGATTGTGATTGCTGGATCGGTGGAGTATAAATTTAGATAAATTCTATATTGAGTTGTTTTGTGCTGGACTTGTACATGTTTGTGTTTTATCATATTCTCTTAGGGCTGCTGGCTTTCCTAGACCTAGTTTTGCTGCTTATTCTTTGACTCTTTCCCACTCCCTGCAGGAAGCTGTCTTATTCAGACATTAAATGCACAAAAAAGTCCAGTCCAACTGTGTCTACATCTACACCGAAGGCTGTGTATACACTCAGCTTCCGTGTGTCATGAGGTTTTTGTTGTTCTGTGTGTTTCACTGGAACTCGATTTGCATAAAAGCTTAGTGTGCCTCGGCCATCTGCTTAAAACCAATGCTTGCTTTTAATCTACAGGAAGTCAGATCAGGCTTTCTCTCTAATGTTTGTGTTTTTGAGATAACCTCCTTTGTAGAGCTAATCAAAAAATTCTAAGTTGTGTGTGTCTGACAACAACTTAGCACAAATAACCCTATATAAGATTATTGCATGTCTAGCCAGTGTTAGCAGTACTGCAAACAGAGGAAAAAAGTGACAACAATATATATTAACCTCCTGCCAATTGTTTTTGTTCTATTCTTCTTGCAGCTTTCTGATTCATACTCAGACATACAGAAGGGGGGAAGCTGCATGAGAAAATTTGGTCACTTGAAATGAAAAACATCTGTTCTTTTAGACTTATTTTGCAAGTGCTACAATCTTTGTGCTGTACTTGTCCTGACAGAAATTGCACAAACTATGTAGTTTCTGTTATGCTGAAGAGAAGTTAATCTGTTAAAACATCTCCATTCAGTTCAGTGATGCGTGATGATAAGGGTTAGAGAAAGATGTTTCTGGGCTGTATATACTTGTAGAATCAAACAACAGGAGGCGAAGTGTCCATGTGTCCATGTGGTCCCAGTCTGAAACACTGTTGGAGAAGGTATTGATTAGGAACCTGAAAGACACCCCATACACACTGAAATTTTTCCTTTTTTAAACTTGGGGGCTATTAAATACTGTGTCGTGATAGATTCGGAGTTGCTGAAAGTATTAACAGATTTCAGAGGGGGCCATTTATGGTGTGGTGGATTGCTAACAGGTGTTTTTGCTTGTCATGATTGCAACAGGGTGGTATTTTCATATCACTTGTCAGTGACTATTATTGTAACAGTGAATGAACTAAGAGAGGTAGACACTGCCACCCAGTGTGGTGATTGGGGAAATCCTCACACTGATCATCAGACAACAGTCAGACTCCCAGCTTTGCGTACAATTCTGTTTTCACAGTCAACAAAGATGTTGTCAAGTATTTATTGTCATCAATATTTTCAAAATCATATGAGCAGACGTTAAAACAATACCATCTATACATTTATTAAATAATTCTAAAATATGGCCAGAGGCTCTCTATAGAGCTGATACAGGGTGCATAGTTGACCAAGCCTTTTAGACCTTGCTTTCTAAAAAAAACTATTATTAATTGCACATGTCACATAGCCATTGTTTTTTTTTTATTACACTTGAACTACTGCAGATTTTATTTCTTCCTGGGAAATAACTGACAAACATCTACAGGGTAAATTGTACACAGGTTCAGCTTTTCCTCTGTACTGTACACAAACATCTGTTTCAAACTAGAACTACCACCTCACAGTTGTATGCCTCTGCAAAACAGTCATGTTAACAATTAATATCCATGCCTGTATTCCACAGGTTTGTTTTTTTTCCATTTTGCCCACTGACGCTGGTGTTTTCTCATCCAAGCTGGGGTTCTGTGGCTGGAAGATGTTGTTTGCTGTGCTGATTGAGAAGCCTCTTGAGACAAATGTTTGATTTGTGATATAGGGATATATAAATTTGATTTAACTTGACTTTTTCAACTTTGTTGTTCTGGTTCTGTCTATTGTATTAGTGTGTAAGTTGACTAAGAGAAACAAAAAAGAGAGTCAGATTCCTTGTATGTGTTTGCTGCTTTGGTAATTAAACTGATTTTGATAGAACACAAAGTTTCAGCCAGGACAGTGGACAGTGCCCCAAATATGGATGTTGCTGAAAAAAAGCAACAAATTCTAAAACCTGGACGCTTCATACAGATGTACAATGCTTCAACACAGAAGATCTATAGAATCACTACAGTTTCAAGGTGGGCACCCATATTAAAGTCACCAATTCACTATAGAATCAAATATGAAATAAGTTTACCCCCTTTCCTTCTATAGTCAGAGTGGCTTTGGACATCAAATTGTAGTCTGTTTATCCTTGAGTCCAAGTGATTACTTGTGCCAAATTCAAAGAAATTCCCTCAAGGCATTCAGAAAAGTCTGAAAAGTCTGGACAGCTTGTGCCCTTAGTGAGTTGATGGGTGTCTGGAGTATGTAATCAATTCAGTGAGGAATGTGAAAGATTTAGTTGATATATAAACAAATTCTGTTTAGAAGGGCTGCTTTGCTAAGGGTCAGCTTGAGGCTACTGATACACTGCTACAAAAGCAGTGTTAGGTAGGTTACTTAGAGGAAGGCTCTAGCATTTTGACAGGTACATTTCTTCACTGACTTATCCAGATTTAGATCAGAAGATTCATATCAGTTTCAGTGGGACATTCTTGGCTTAGCTGGATACAAAGCCTGGAAGCAGACAATATAAGCAGATAGCCCACCTTGTCAAAATGAGACATGTTTTCCAAAGTCTCAAAAGCTGTCTGAGGGAGCAGTTTGCTGACACATTGGAGCTGGGCTTTACTCCTCTAATGGTTTAATGAGTTGCCTCCCTCCACTCAAAAGTAGTAATGTTACTCAATCAAAAGTATCTGTTAAACTTCATCACATTTTCTAATCTTACCACCCAACTCTGAACATGAGAAAAGCGTATAAAGGGATATAGAGTGCTGTATGGTTTAAGGCCCCTAGGCAAAACACCAGTGAAGCACTTTCTGAGTTCAAACCTGGTACATAAAAAATGATGCACAGTCCGTGTGATGCTTTAAATGTGCTCCCCCTTTGGTTTCATGCTTGTCTTTGACATGGATACAGGAGACATTTCTACTAATACTTCTTTCTAAACACATCTGATTTCTGTTTTTCTAGTCCACATCATCAAATGCATTTCTGTATTTGCAGCAACAATGACTTAAGTCACTGCTCAGCATTGCATGGGCGCCTGATGAAGTACATTGTGTTGGTTCCTGTCAACTGTTGATCGACTTTATATTTTGCTTTGATAGGAGCTGTGAATGATAAGTGAGAACACCACTGGTACCAGCCATTTGCTGTCTTTGAAGACTGCGATGACTACCTTTGCTCAGAGTGACATCGATTAAGTTATTCTTGCTCTTATAGAGCATGTCAAGGTATCAAAATCATGTAAAAGCTGTAAACAAACAAGGCAGGGTTGCATTGTCTTACTGATATTCAATTAGAGTATTTGAATATTGTTCAGGACTGATGTGTCTGTCTCTGCAGATTTGTATCAGTTTTGAGAGATAAAATACCTTATTAACTTATTAACATATACCTTATTATATGTTGTCTGTCTATATATTGTGTGCCGTTCATGCTCTCTGAACAGAATCAACAGAAATTGTTTCATGAAAAGCAAAAACCAAGATATGGAGCAACTCACATAGTTCAATTTCTCTCTGTTTACTGTTTGACTCACCACTGTGGCTGCCTGCAAATATATTATGTTGTCACTGTACCTATATTGAAAAAAATATGCGCCGCTACTTTCTCATTCCATCTTTGTGAAATTACACATTTTCTCACAATATGTATTGCTTGATGTTGGCATTGTCATTTGAAAGACAAAATATTTAACATTTACAAGAAAAACCACACATCTTTCTCAAGCATTTGCTTCTTCCCAATTAAAAAATAAACAAATAAAACAAAACAAAACCATGGGATCAGGCATCTAGTATAAAAACAGGCAGGAAAATGTTACCCGGTAAGTTCGCTTCATATGAGTTGATAGAAGTGGGTCCTGCACCCGCATCATGGGTCCTCGAGGACCCGTAGTGAGGGCATCAGTACTCCCAGAGAGAAGATGCATCCAGCGATGTAGCATCACCCATAAGTGTGCCTCCCTGGTCTCCACGAAGGTACTTGCCATTGGAGCCCTTGATGGCGATGCGTCCATGTTCCACGAACTCAAGGAAAAAATCCTCTGGCTTTTCTCCATCTGAACACACTAGGCCACTGCTAGAGATGTACCAGAACTTTCCATTCACACCTGCAGAGTAATGTCAGTGAATTATATTATATAACCATTATATACTCATATAACCATTGGTTTAATAGATGCTAAATATCATTTAAGACAGATAGACTGATTGTTTTGAAAAAAATAGTATGTTGTGCACACATGAAGATACTTACTTTTGACATTGTAGGCGCCATCGTTGAAGATCAATGAAAAAATGTCATAGACAGATCGATTGGCGTTCAGAGTGTTGGAATTCTTGTGGTGACACACAAAGCCATTCTCTCCACGGAGGATCAGCATAGGGCGGTTGATGAGTTTCATCAGAAACAATTCATCATCACCTGCAATGAAAACGTAAATATAGTTCATCTGTTGTGCATAGGTCAACAAAGCTGCTCTCATCGGGTCAATTTTAGACAAACTGCGTGTTTTTGTGGCTTGCTTGAAAGCTCTTACCCACTGTGTCACTGACTGCAGAGAGTTGCCCATTTTTCTTTGTGCACACATACTTTCCATTACTTGCTTTGAGTGCCACCCTCTGTCCTCGCCACTCAATGTCAAACATTGTGTTGACCTCTCTGGTGAAAAAAACACATGGTGGTTAGATGGAAAGGGTCAGGTAAAAGGTATGTGAAAACATACAAGAAAGCTTTTCTTTTAAAGCTACAAGAGCTTCTTACACTTCTGTGGCAGTGGACTGGATCTCTCCATGAGTCACTAAGGTCCAGTATGATCCGCCATTGGTCCTGAACATAGACTTTTTGCTCTCCTTATCAATCTCCATTTGGAAGGTCTCCATGTCTGTCTCCACATCCTGATTGGCTGAAATGCTCACTCCTGATAATGAGGGAAAACACAGCCACGACAGTAGGGACTTTGTTAAATTATGAAATTATGGATTATCATGTTGCGTCCTATTGAATGCTATTTGCCTCCACCTGAATGCAATTTACTATCTCGAGATTTACCAAAGAATCTTTTGTGCATAATATTAATCCAACATTTAATTCCATCTATGACTCCTCTGTTGCGCCACACAATACAGTGTATTACCTACAATAACTCATACAAGGCTTTTGTCTTCTAATATAAGCAGAAGGTGTTAGGCTACACAGCATTTTATTTAACACATGACTAATATGTATCTGCTGAATGAATTTCATAGAATCACATAAATTGTACCTACAGAAAAGCAGATTACAGCTTCATCCACTAATTTATTCAGTGTATTTCCTGAATAATGTTTGTTGCTTGAATTTGTGCAATACCAGTTGTATATCCAGTGGCATACTGTAAATGTTACAATTGTTAACCACTCAAACAAATGTCACCACCTGAAGGTGTCATAATGAGACATGAGAATGAGCCTTGTGGGCTGGACAAATGTCCACATGCATGAACAAATGGTAAGATAAGGTAAGATGGTTTGTTTCAAGAAAAAGAGAAGCTTTGGTTATGTTGCACAGTAGAAGTGGATTCTACTGCAGGATTGTTTTGACATTTGGATGTGTTGCCCTTATTTCAACATCATGAAAACATGTAATTATTGATTTATTTTCACCTTTCAAGCTCATAGGGAGTGTTTCAAACTCAAAAATAGATTTGGGGTACAGGATCAGTTTAAACTATTAACTTACTTGTACCTATCTGCCAGTTAGGGATGGTCCCATGCTTCATACATGCCCAATGGAGAATAACATTTGAAATTTACTTAAAATTGGTAGTCAGCTACTGCCCTGTTGTATGAATCTGAGTAATTTACCTGCATCAAATCTTATGTTATAAACTTAATTCACGTGTATAAGCACAGACACACAAAACTGAACTGTCTGCTGTAGTTCAAATTAGATGCCACAGAAATATCCTTCAACCTTTCTCTTAAGCCTGTTACAACCCTAATCCCCACAGTCACCCATCCACCCTCCCTGTTCATTCGCTTGCTGTAATTCCCTGAGTGGTGGAATGCAAATCTGCACTGCAGGGCCCACTAAGCAGCTTTCAGTGCCTTGTTCCTTAAAAATGTGAAACTGCCACAAGGCTAAACACAACAGTTAAGAATTAAATTCTTCGCACTATATTATGAGAGGGGAATGCCACATTGTTGAAATATGACCCTCTTTGTAACCTTTTTTAAAGCAGAGTTTTATTCATGCATAAGCATAACGATGACTACAGTCTAAATATTCAGAACCTCATTGTTCAGATACTTTAGTCTTCCATGTGCATTGTACAGCAGTAAAGATGCCCTTTAGTAAGGCTTGTAATAACTGTTAGTCATTTTAATGGAGGTTCAAACCTTCAACAGAACACAATTTGGTCCCCTGTTCTCTCACTTTGCATCCTTCAATAATTATACAGGATGCAGCAGATCTTGTTATGCAGGCTATAAAGAGACCTTGTAACTGATCTGTCTGGCAGGGCCTGGCTATAGCTCTTTTGCTGCCACCTCTTTTCCATGCTGGTAGATTATAGATCCTCATAATTTGGAGAACCTCACTCGATGGATGACAGTAAGGGCAAGTGGCTGCAGGACTTAAAGTCCATTGATTGTAATTGACACCCATGGGAGAGACACCTGCCCTGGAGTCATTTGCACACTGCTTAATCTTCAATGGACACACAGTGGAAATGACAAAGCCCATTACCTCTAAAGTATGGCTGTCAACCAAAGGCAGGGCTTTCTCTCATTGGCTGGTGAATGATACTTATTTTCTGTTAATGTAATGCAACCGTAAAGATTTTGTTATAATAAATCCAAGTTATCTCAAGTTAATTTCAATCACCCATTGCTCTACACAGGGTGATATTTGGATTTACTTAACATCCAACACTGGAACTGCTCCACTTAGGAATGCACTTTATACTTAGATGTCAAAAGACACAAGATAGTGAAATAAAAAAAACAACCTTGATCTTAGTCATTTGAGAATATAGTGCACTGCTTTCACCAGTGTGGTAAAGTTCACCAGAATTTACAGTATCTGCACGGTGACTACAAAATCATAATGGAGGAAATTGCTGGCTTTCATTTTGCCAAATGAGATGCATTAACTATGATGTTCTATTCCTAATTTCTTCTCTACCCTAAAGTTAATTTAGCATGGAGCCTCTGGGAAAGGTTCTCATTATGCTTAGCTTACATATTTTCCATATTGTTTTTATGCCCATTTGTTACCATGAAGACACATTTTCCAGGCCATATTTTGAATACATTTACATAAAAGTTTCTTTAAAATATGCTTACAAACAATCAAATCTAATCCTTATCCTCAAGGTTTTTATTTTCACTTTAAAGCTGTGGAATGCTTTTACGAATGGAATGAGAACATAATTCTGTAGGTGGAGCACTCCGATACATTTCTTTAATAAACTATTATAGCTTTTAAACATCACACTCATTTATTATCATTAGGAAATCAAAAGACAATGTGAGAAAATTGAGAAAACATGCTTTTTCTCAAGACTGCCTCATAAACTGATTACCTTGCTTGACAGAGACAAATCTTTTGTTGGCGGCTTGAAAAACTACTTGTGGATGACTCTCTTCGAGGTCAAACAGCTCATCTTTTCCAGGCTTGGAGCATCGGCCAGAACGTAGTGTCCCTGTAGGACCAAGTGGGGTCAGATATTTCCCATCACAATCCTTAAAGGCCAGCTTGCCAGTTTTCAGCTCCAATGTAAAACTAGTAGTATTGTTGTTTTCCTTCACCAGTTTGCCATCATTGCTGAGGAAACGGCTGTCACAGGTCTTCAGGCTGTACTTGCCTTCCAAGTATACCAAGGTGACCAGGGAGTCCACCCCCCATGGAATGTTGCTGTCCACTGAGATCTCTCCATCTGAAGCAGACAGATGGGCATAGCGCTTACGTGCCACACTGAGCAGGCTGGCCTGTGGGTGTAAAGCCAAATGGACGGCCCACAGCTCTTGTTCCCCAATGACTTGGGCAAAGCAGGACAGGTAATCAGCTGAGCCTCCAAAGTAACGCAGGTAAGACTCTGATTGCAATGCCCAGCGACCATCAGACTGGGGAACAATAAGGAAACGACAGTCAGGGTCAGGCTTTTCTACCCCACATGTGATCTTCCCATCTTTGTCAGAGGCCAGATAGCGTCCCAGGTGGCTGCGGAGGAACACCACTTGTCCATCTTGCTCGTCCTGCTCTAAGGTCCAGATTTGTTTTTTCTTCATACTGGTGCCTGAGGCATTTACTTTGAAGCCGAATGCCTCAGCCGTCAGGTAGCGGTTTTCATAGTTGATCAGGCCAAACTGCAACTTCAGGGCCCTGTTAATTCCGTTTGGGGGCATGTTTGAACAGGCCACACGTTAAGATTGTGAGAAAAGAGATTTAGGATGAACCAGGGAAAGGGTAACAGGGGAAAACAGGCATGAGCCTGAAAGCAAAAATAAAATGCTTGATTTCTTCTTATCTCTTCTTATGTTTCTTACGATGAAAATTAGCTCCGCTTATCTATCGGTGGATTGTATGGTGTTCCTTCCTTCCCTTGTCACTTTCTCTCTTTACCAGAGGGTTTGCACAGGCACTTGCTCTCTGTTCCTTAATGAGTTAGGATTAAAATCAGCAGGACACAGCTCCTCAATCCAACAAGCCGTTGACGTCACAAACAGGAGCACCAACCACAAGCCTCTGCTCCTCCCCCCCCTTCTCTGGTACATACACAGCACAGCTTCTTTCTCTATCTCATCCATATCTTCTCCTTATACTCTGATCTCTTTCTGTTCTACTCCACCCTTGTCTTCCTTCCTTGTAACTAATACTGACTAATTTGTCAACTAGGGTCCCTATTCGGTCTCACTGTGATATTTAGGTTCTTAGACTACTAACCACACCATCCCACATTCAGATTTTCTTAGCTTTGATCTGCTGGCCAGCCACATAATCTCTGGAAACAGACTTTCAAACAGACTTTATTTAATACTGTGTATTTCATGAACCAGTTTGTGTAAAATATAAGCACCTTCTGCATAACATTCCCAACCCATGAATAAAAACAGAAAAAACGACATACTATACTATGTCGAAAAATGCAAAAATTCAAAAAAAATTCAAAGTGCTAAAAATGCCCCAAAACATCATAAAACTGTGTTTCATAGCCCCTCCATAGCATAAAAAGGGTTAAAAATGCAGAAAAGTTCAAAAAAGGCCATAGGTTAGTGTGTGTGTCAAAAAAAAAAAAAAAACGACATACTATACTATGTCAAAAAAGAAAAAAACGACATACTATACTATGTCGAAAAATGCAAAAAATGTAAAAAAATGAAAAGTGCTAAAAATGCCCCAAAACATCATAAAACTGTGTTTCATAGCCCCTCCATAGTATAAAAGGTGTTAAAAATGCAGAAAAGTTCGAAAAAAGGCCATAGGTTAGTGTGTCACAAAAACAGAAAAAAAACGACATACTATACTATGTCGAAAAATGCAAAAATTAAAAAAAAATAAAAAGTGCTAAAAATGCCCCAAAACATCATAAAACTGTGTTTCATAGCCCCTCCATAGCATAAAAAGGGTTAAAAATGCAGAAAAGTTCAAAAAAGGCCATAGGTTAGTGTGTCACAAAAACAGAAAAAAACGACATACTATACTATGTCGAAAAATGCAAAAATGTAAAAAAAATTAAAAGTGCTAAAAATGCCCCAAAACATCATAAAACTGTGTTTCATAGCCCCTCCATAGCATAAAAAGGGTTAAAATGCAGA